>CAVMKG010000302.1:0-129885 GCA_963682025.1 Cordilura impudica | reverse complement strand
TTACTATGGAAAGGTAAATTTTTACTACGGAAAGGTATATTTTTACTACGGAAAGGTAAATTTTTAAGAAACTTTACTATGGAAAGTTACATTTTCAGAATTTTTGAGAAAATTTACTAAGGAAAGTTAAGTTTTCAAGAAAATTTACTAAGGAGAGGTACATTTTTAAGAAAATTTACTAAGGAGAGGTAAATTTTTAAGAAAATTTACTAAGTAAAGATAAATCTTTAAGAAAATTTACTAAGCAAAAGGTAAATTTTCAGAATTTTTGAGAAAAGAATTTTTGAGAAAATTTACTAAGGAAAGGTAAATTTTGAAGAAAATTTACTAAGGAGAGGTAAATTTTGAAGAAAATTTACTAAGGAAAAAGTAAATTTTTAAGAAAATTTACTAAAGAGAGGTAAATTTTGAAGAAAGTTTACTAAGGAGAGGTAAATTTTTAAGAAAATTTACTAAGGAGAGGTAAATTTTGAAGAAAATTTACTAAGGAGAGGTAAATTTTTATGAAAATTTACTAAGGAAAGTTAAATTTTTAAGAAAATTTACTAAGGAGAGGTAGATTTTTAAGAAAACTTACTAAGGAAAGATAAATCTTTAAGAAAATTTACTAAGCAAAAGGTTAGTTTTTGGAATTTTTAAGAAAATCTACTAAGGAAAGGTACATTTTTAGGAAAATTTAGTAAGAAAAGGTAAATTTTTAAGAAAATTTACTAAGGAAAAGGCTAGTTTTCAGAATTTTTTTTGAAAATTTACTAAGGCAAGGTAAATTTTTAAGAAAATTTTCTAAGCAAATGGTAAATTTTCAGAATTTTTGAGAAAATTTACTAATACAAGGTAAATTTTTAAGAAAATTTACTAATACAAGCTAAATTTTTAAGAAAATTTACTAAGGAGAGGTAAATTTTGAAGAAAATTTACTAAAGAAAAGTTAAATTTTTAAGAAAATTTACTAAGGAGAGGTAAATTTTGAAGAAAATTTACTAAGGAAAGTAAAATTTTTAAGAAAATTTGCTAAGAAAATTTACTAAGGAGAGGTAAACTTTAAGAAAATTTACAAAGGAAAGGTAAATTTTTAAGAAAATTTACTATGGAAACGTAAATTTTTAAGAAAATTTACTAAGCAAATGGTAAATATTCAGAATTTTAGAGAAAATTTACCAAAAAAAGGTAAATTTTTCAGAAAATTTACTAAGGATAGGTAAATTTTGAAGAAAATTTACTAAGGAAAAGGTAAATTTTTAAGAAAATTTACTAAGGAGAGGTAAATTTTTAAGAAAATTTACTAAGAAAAGATAAATTTTTAAGAAAATTTACTAAGCAAATGGTAAATTTTCAAAATTTTTGAGAAACTTTACTAAGGAAAGGTAAATTTTTAAGAAAATTTACTAAGGAGAGGTAAATTTTGAAGAAAATTTTCTAAGGAAAAGGTAAATTTTTAAGAAAATTTACTAAGGAGAGGTAAATTTTGAAGAAAATTTACTAAGGAAAGTTAAATTTTTAAGAAAATTTACTAAGGAGAGGTAAATTTTGAAGAAAATTTATTAAGGAAAGTAAAATTTTTAAGAAAGTTTACTATGGAAAGGTAAATTTTTAAGAAAATTTACTACGGAAAGGTAAATTTGTAAGAAAATTTACTAAGCAAAAGGTAAACTTTCAGAATTTTTGAGAAAATTTTCTAAGGAAAGGTAATTTTTAAGAAAATTTAATAAGGAGAGGTAAATTTTAAGAAAATTTACTAAGGAAAGGTAAATTTTTAAGAAAATTTACTTAGGAAATGTAAATTTTTTAGAAAATTTACTATGGAAAGGTAAATTTTGAAGAAAATTTACTAAGTAAAGATAAATCTTTAAGAAAATTTACTAAGCAAAAGGTAAATTTTCAGAATTTTTGAGAAAATTTACTAAGGAAAGGTTAATTTTTAAAAAAATGTACTAAGGAAAAGGTAATTTTCAGAAGTTTTGAGAAAATTTACTAAGGAGAGGTAAATTTTTAATAAAATTTACTAAGGAAAAGGTAAATTTTTAAGAAAATTTACTAAGCAATAGGTTAATTTTTGGAAAGGTAAATTTTTAAGAAAATTTAGTAAGGAAAAGGTTAGTTTTCAGAATTTTTTAGAAAATTTACTAAGGCAAGGTAAATTTTTAAGAAAATTTACTAAGGAGAGGTTAATTTTAAAATTTTTGAGAAAATTTACTATGCAAATGGTAAATTTTCAGAATTTTTGAGAAAATTTACTAAAGAAAGGTAAATTTTGAAGAAAATTTACTAAGGAAATGATAAATTTTTAAGAAAATTTACTAAGGAGAGGTAAATTTTTAAGAAAATTTAATAAGGAAAGATAAATTTTTAAGAAAATTTACTAAGAAAACGTAAATTTTTCAGAATTTTTGAGAAAATTTACTAAGGCAAGTTAAATTTTTAAGGAAAGATTAATTTAAGGAAAGGTTAATTTTTGAGAAAATTTACTAAGGAAAAGGTAAATTTTCAGAATTTTAGAGAAAATTTACTAAGGAGAGGTAAATTTTTAAGAAAATTTACTAAGGAAAAAGTAAATTTTTAAGAAAATTTACTAAGCAATAGGTTAATTTTTGGAATTTTTAAGAAAATTTAAGGAAAGTTAAATTTTTAAGAAAATTTACTAAGGAAAAGTTTAGTTTTCAGAATTTTTTAGAAAATTTACTAAGAAAAGGTAAATTTTTAAGAAAATTAACAAAGCAAATGTTAAATTTTCAGAATTTTTGACAAAATTTAATAAAGAAAGGTAAATTTTTAAGAAAATTTACTAAAGAGAGGTAAACTTTGAAGAAAATTTACTAAGAAAAAGGTAAATTTTTAAGAAAATTTACTAAGAAAATTTACAAAGGAAAGGTAAATTTTTTAGAAAATTTACTATGGAAAGGTAAATTTTTATGAAAATTTACTAAGCAAAAGGTAAACTTTCAGAATTTTTGAGAAAATTTAATAAGGAAAGATAAATTTTTAAGAAAATTTGCTATGGAAAGTTAAATTTTTAAGAAAATTTACTACGGAAAGGTAAATTTTTAAGAAAATTTACTAAGGAAGAAAATTTACTAAAGAGAGGTAAATTTTGAAGAAAATTTACTAAGGAGAGGTAAATTTTTTAGAAAATTTACTAAGGAGAGGTAAATTTTTAAGAAAATTTACTAAGGAAAGTTAAAGTTTTAAGAAAATTTACTAAGGAGAGGTAGATTTTTAAGAAAACTTACTAAGGAAAGATAAATCTTTAAGAAAATTTACTAAGCAAAAGGTTAGTTTTTGGAATTTTTAAGAAAATCTACTAAGGAAAGGTAAATTTTTAGGAAAATTTAGTAAGAAAAGGTAAATTTTTAAGAAAATTTACTAAGGAAAAGGCTAGTTTTCAGAATTTTTTTTGAAAATTTACTAAGGAAAGTTAAATTTTTAAGAAAATTTTCTAAGCAAATGGTAAATTTTCAGAATTTTTGAGAAAATTTACTAAGGCAAGGTAAATTTTTAAGAAAATTTACTAAGGAGAGGTAAATTTTGAAGAAAATTTACTAAAGAAAAGTTAAATTTTTAAGAAAATTTACTAAGGAGAGGTAAATTTTGAAGAAAATTTACTAAGGAAAGTAAAATTTTTAAGAAAATTTGCTAAGAAAATTTACTAAGGAGAGGTAAAATTTAAGAAAATTTACAAAGGAAAGGTAAATTTTTAAGAAAATTTACTAAGGAAAGGTAAATTTTTAAGAAAATTTACTAAGCAAATGGTAAATATTCAGAATTTTAGAGAAAATTTACTAAAGAAAGGTAAATTTTTAAGAACATTTACTAAGGATAGGTAAATTTTGAAGAAAATTTACTAAGGAAAAGGTAAATTTTTAAGAAAATTTACTAAGGAGAGGTAAATTTTTAAGAAAATTTACTAAGAAAAGATAAATTTTTAAGAAAATTTACTAAGCAAATGGTAAATTTTCAAAATTTTTGAGAAACTTTACTAAAGAAAGGTAAATTTTTAAGAAAATTTACTAAGGAGAGGTAAATTTTGAAGAAAATTTTCTAAGGAAAAGGTAAATTTTTAAGAAAATTTACTAAGGAGAGGTAAATTTTTATGAAAATTTACTAAGGAGAGGTAAATTTTTAAGAAAATTTAGTAAGGAAAAGGTTAGTTTTCAGAATTTTTTAGAAAATTTACTAAGGCAAGGTAAATTTTTAAGAAAATTTACTAAGGAGAGGTTAATTTTAAAATTTTTGAGAAAATTTACTATGCAAATGGTAAATTTTCAGAATTTTTGAGAAAATTTACTAAAGAAAGGTAAATTTTGAAGAAAATTTACTAAGGAAATGGTAAATTTTTAAGAAAATTTACTAAGGAGAGGTAAATTTTTAAGAAAATTTAATAAGGAAAGATAAATTTTTAAGAAAATTTACTAAGAAAACGTAAATTTTTCAGAATTTTTGAGAAAATTTACTAAGGCAAGTTAAATTTTTAAGGAAAGATTAATTTAAGGAAAGGTTAATTTTTAAGAAAATTTACTAAGGAAAAGGTAAATTTTCAGAATTTTAGAGAAAATTTACTAAGGAGAGGTAAATTTTTAAGAAAATTTACTAAGGAAAAAGTAAATTTTTAAGAAAATTTACTAAGCAATAGGTTAATTTTTGGAATTTTTAAGAAAATTTAAGGAAAGTTAAATTTTTAAGAAAATTTACTAAGGAAAAGGTTAGTTTTCAGAATTTTTTAGAAAATTTACTAAGAAAAGGTAAATTTTTAAGAAAATTAACAAAGCAAATGTTAAATTTTCAGAATTTTTGACAAAATTTAATAAAGAAAGGTAAATTTTTAAGAAAATTTACTAAAGAGAGGTAAACTTTGAAGAAAATTTACTAAGAAAAAGGTAAATTTTTAAGAAAATTTACTAAGAAAATTTACAAAGGAAAGGTAAATTTTTTAGAAAATTTACTATGGAAAGGTAAATTTTTAAGAAAATTTACTACGGAAAGGTAAATTTTTATGAAAATTTACTAAGCAAAAGGTAAACTTTCAGAATTTTTGAGAAAATTTAATAAGGAAAGATAAATTTTTAAGAAAATTTGCTATGGAAAGTTAAATTTTTAAGAAAATTTACTACGGAAAGGTAAATTTTTAAGAAAATTTACTAAGGAAGAAAATTTACTAAAGAGAGGTAAATTTTGAAGAAAATTTACTAAGGAGAGGTAAATTTTTTAGAAAATTTACTAAGGAGAGGTAAATTTTTAAGAAAATTTACTAAGGAAAGTTAAAGTGTTAAGAAAATTTACTAAGGAGAGGTAGATTTTTAAGAAAACTTACTAAGGAAAGATAAATCTTTAAGAAAATTTACTAAGCAAAAGGTTAGTTTTTGGAATTTTTAAGAAAATCTACTAAGGAAAGGTAAATTTTTAGGAAAATTTAGTAAGAAAAGGTAAATTTTTAAGAAAATTTACTAAGGAAAAGGCTAGTTTTCAGAATTTTTTTTGAAAATTTACTAAGGAAAGGTAAATTTTTAAGAAAATTTTCTAAGCAAATGGTAAATTTTCAGAATTTTTGAGAAAATTTACTAAGGCAAGGTAAATTTTTAAGAAAATTTACTAAGGAGAGGTAAATTTTGAAGAAAATTTACTAAAGAAAAGTTAAATTTTTAAGAAAATTTACTAAGGAGAGGTAAATTTTGAAGAAAATTTACTAAGGAAAGTAAAATTTTTAAGAAAATTTGCTAAGAAAATTTACTAAGGAGAGGTAAACTTTAAGAAAATTTACAAAGGAAAGGTAAATTTTTAAGAAAATTTACTAAGGAAAGGTAAATTTTTAAGAAAATTTACTAAGCAAATGGTAAATATTCAGAATTTTAGAGAAAATTTACTAAAGAAAGGTAAATTTTTAAGAACATTTACTAAGGATAGGTAAATTTTGAAGAAAATTTACTAAGGAAAAGGTAAATTTTTAAGAAAATTTACTAAGGAGAGGTAAATTTTTAAGAAAATTTACTAAGAAAAGATAAATTTTTAAGAAAATTTACTAAGCAAATGGTAAATTTTCAAAATTTTTGAGAAACTTTACTAAAGAAAGGTAAATTTTTAAGAAAATTTACTAAGGAGAGGTAAATTTTGAAGAAAATTTTCTAAGGAAAAGGTAAATTTTTAAGAAAATTTACTAAGGAGAGGTAAATTTTTATGAAAATTTACTAAGGAGAGGTAAATTTTGAAGAAAATTTACTAAGGAAAGTTAAATTTTTAAGAAAATTTACTAAGAAAAAGGTAAATTTTCAGAATTTTTGAGAAAATTTACTAAGGAAAGGTAAATTTTTAAGAAAACTTACTAAAGAAAAGGTAAATTTTTAAGAAAATTTACTAAGCAAAAGGTTAATTTTCGGAATTTTTAAGAAAATTTACTAAGGAAAGGTAAATTTTCAGGAAAATTTACTAAGGAAAGGTAAATTTTTAAGAAAATTTACTATGGAATGGTGAAATTTTAAGAAAATTTACTACGAAAAGGTAAATTTGTAAGAAAATTTACTAAGCAAAAGGTAAACTTTCAGAATTTTTGAAAAAATTTTTAAAATTAAAATTTTTAAGAAAATTTACTATGCAAATGGTAAATTTTCAGAATTTTTGAGAAAATTTACTAAAGAAAGGTAAATTTTGAAGAAAATTTACTAAGGAAATGGTAAATTTTTAAGAAAATTTACTAAGAAAAACGTAAATTTTTCAGTTAAATTTTTAAGGAAAGATTAATTTAAGGAAAGGTTAATTTTTAAGAAAATTTACTAAGGAAAAGGTAAATTTTCAGAATTTTAGAGAAAATTTACTAAGGAGAGGTAAATTTTTAAGAAAATTTACTAAGGAAAAAGTAAATTTTTAAGAAAATTTACTAAGCAACAGGTTAATTTTTGGAATTTTTAAGAAAATTTAAGGAAAGGTAAATTTTTAAGAAAGTTTACTAAGGAAAAGGTTAGTTTTCAGAATTTTTTAGAAAATTTACTTAGAAAAGGTAAATTTTTAAGAAAATTTACTAAGCAAATGTTAAATTTTCAGAATTTTTGACAAAATTTAATAAAGAAAGGTAAATTTTTAAGAAAATTTACTAAAGAGAGGTAAATTTTGAAGAAAATTTACTAAGGAAAAGGTAAATTTTTAAGAAAATTTACTAAGGAAAATTTACAAAGGAAAGGTAAATTTTTTAGAAAATTTACTATGGAAAGGTAAATTTTTAAGAAAATTTACTACGGAAAGGTAAATTTGTATGAAAATTTACTAAGCAAAAGGTAAACTTTCAGAATTTTTGAGAAAATTTAATAAGGAAAGATAAATTTTTAAGAAAATTTGCTATGGAAAGTTAAATTTTTAAGAAAATTTACTACGGAAAGGTAAATTTTTAAGAAAATTTACTAAGGAAAAAGTAAATTTTTAAGAAAATTTACTAAAGAGAGGTAAATTTTGAAGAAAATTTACTAAGGAGAGGTAAATTTTTTAGAAAATTTACTAAGGAGAGGTAAATTTTTAAGAAAATTTACTAAGGAAAGTTAAAGTTTTAAGAAAATTTACTAAGCAAAAGGTTAGTTTTTGGAATTTTTAAGAAAATCTACTAAGGAAAGGTAAATTTTTAGGAAAATTTAGTAAGAAAAGGTAAATTTTTAAGAAAATTTACTAAGGAAAAGGCTAGTTTTCAGAATTTTTTTTGAAAATTTACTAAGGAAAGGTAAATTTTTAAGAAAATTTTCTAAGCAAATGGTAAATTTTCAGAATTTTTGAGAAAATTTACTAAGGCAAGGTAAATTTTTAAGAAAATTTACTAAGGAGAGGTAAATTTTGAAGAAAATTTACTAAAGAAAAGTTAAATTTTTAAGAAAATTTACTAAGGAGAGGTAAATTTTGAAGAAAATTTACTAAGGAAAGTAAAATTTTTAAGAAAATTTGCTAAGAAAATTTACTAAGGAGAGGTAAACTTTAAGAAAATTTACAAAGGAAAGGTAAATTTTTAAGAAAATTTACTAAGGAAAGGTAAATTTTTAAGAAAATTTACTAAGCAAATGGTAAATATTCAGAATTTTAGAGAAAATTTACTAAAGAAAGGTAAATTTTTAAGAACATTTACTAAGGATAGGTAAATTTTGAAGAAAATTTACTAAGGAAAAGGTAAATTTTTAAGAAAATTTACTAAGGAGAGGTAAATTTTTAAGAAAATTTACTAAGAAAAGATAAATTTTTAAGAAAATTTACTAAGCAAATGGTAAATTTTCAAAATTTTTGAGAAACTTTACTAAAGAAAGGTAAATTTTTAAGAAAATTTACTAAGGAGAGGTAAATTTTGAAGAAAATTTTTTAAGGAAAAGGTAAATTTTTAAGAAAATTTACTAAGGAGAGGTAAATTTTTATGAAAATTTACTAAGGAGAGGTAAATTTTGAAGAAAATTTACTAAGGAAAGTTAAATTTTTAAGAAAATTTACTAAGAAAAAGGTAAATTTTCAGAATTTTTGAGAAAATTTACTAAGGAAAGGTAAATTTTTAAGAAAACTTACTAAAGAAAAGGTAAATTTTTAAGAAAATTTACTAAGCAAAAGGTTAATTTTCGGAATTTTTAAGAAAATTTACTAAGGAAAGGTAAATTTTCAGGAAAGTTTACTAAGGAAAGGTAAATTTTTAAGAAAATTTACTATGGAATGGTGAAATTTTAAGAAAATTTACTACGAAAAGGTAAATTTGTAAGAAAATTTACTAAGCAAAAGGTAAACTTTCAGAATTTTTGAAAAAATTTTTAAAATTAAAATTTTTAAGAAAATTTACTATGCAAATGGTAAATTTTCAGAATTTTTGAGAAAATTTACTAAAGAAAGGTAAATTTTGAAGAAAATTTACTAAGGAAATGGTAAATTTTTAAGAAAATTTACTAAGAAAAACGTAAATTTTTCAGTTAAATTTTTAAGGAAAGATTAATTTAAGGAAAGGTTAATTTTTAAGAAAATTTACTAAGGAAAAGGTAAATTTTCAGAATTTTAGAGAAAATTTACTAAGGAGAGGTAAATTTTTAAGAAAATTTACTAAGGAAAAAGTAAATTTTTAAGAAAATTTACTAAGCAACAGGTTAATTTTTGGAATTTTTAAGAAAATTTAAGGAAAGGTAAATTTTTAAGAAAGTTTACTAAGGAAAAGGTTAGTTTTCAGAATTTTTTAGAAAATTTACTAAGAAAAGGTAAATTTTTAAGAAAATTTACTAAGCAAATGTTAAATTTTCAGAATTTTTGACAAAATTTAATAAAGAAAGGTAAATTTTTAAGAAAATTTACTAAAGAGAGGTAAATTTTGAAGAAAATTTACTAAGGAAAAGGTAAATTTTTAAGAAAATTTACTAAGGAAAATTTACAAAGGAAAGGTAAATTTTTTAGAAAATTTACTATGGAAAGGTAAATTTTTAAGAAAATTTACTACGGAAAGGTAAATTTGTATGAAAATTTACTAAGCAAAAGGTAAACTTTCAGAATTTTTGAGAAAATTTAATAAGGAAAGATAAATTTTTAAGAAAATTTGCTATGGAAAGTTAAATTTTTAAGAAAATTTACTACGGAAAGGTAAATTTTTAAGAAAATTTACTAAGGAAAAAGTAAATTTTTAAGAAAATTTACTAAAGAGAGGTAAATTTTGAAGAAAATTTACTAAGGAGAGGTAAATTTTTTAGAAAATTTACTAAGGAGAGGTAAATTTTTAAGAAAATTTACTAAGGAAAGTTAAAGTTTTAAGAAAATTTACTAAGCAAAAGGTTAGTTTTTGGAATTTTTAAGAAAATCTACTAAGGAAACGTAAATTTTTAGGAAAATTTAGTCAGAAAAGGTAAATTTTTAATAAAATTTTCCAAGGAAAGGCTAGTTTTCAGAATTTTTTTTTGAAAATTTACTAAGGAAAGGTAAATTTTTAAGAAAATTTTCTAAGCAAATGGTAAATTTTCAGAATTTTTGAGAAAATTTACTAAGGCAAGGTAAATTTTTAAGAAAATTTACTAAGGAGAGGTAAATTTTGAAGAAAATTTACTAAAGAAAAGTTAAATTTTTAAGAAAATTTACTAAGGAGAGGTAAATTTTGAAGAAAATTTACTAAGGAAAGTAAAATTTTTAAGAAAATTTGCTAAGAAAATTTACTAAGGAGAGGTAAACTTTAAGAAAATTTACAAAGGAAAGGTAAATTTTTAAGTAAATTTACTAAGGAAAGGTAAATTTTTAAGAAAATTTACTAAGAAAAGATAAATTTTTAAGAAAATTTACTAAGCAAATGGTAAATTTTCAAAATTTTTGAGAAACTTTACTAAGGAAAGGTAAATTTTTAAGAAAATTTACTAAGGAGAGGTAAATTTTGAAGAAAATTTTCTAAGGAAAAGGTAAATTTTTAAGAAAATTTACTAAGGAGAGGTAAATTTTTATGAAAATTTACTAAGGAGAGGTAAATTTTGAAGAAAATTTACTAAGGAAAGTTAAATTTTTAAGAAAATTTACTAAGGAGAGGTAAATTTTGAAGAAAATTTACTAAGGAAAGTTAAATTTTTAAGAAAGTTTACTAAGGAGAGGTAAATTTTTAAGAAAATTTACTAAAGAAAAGGAATTTTTGAGAAAATTTACTAAGGGGAGGTAAATTTTTAAGAAAACTAACTAAGGAAAAGGTAAATTTTTAAGAAAATTTACTAAGCAAAAGGTTAATTTTTGGAATTTTTAAGAAAATTTACTAAGGAAAGGTAAATTTTCAGGAAAATTTACAAAGGAAAGGTAAATTTTTAAGAAAATTTACTAAGGAAAGGTGAAATTTTAAGAAAATTTACTACGAAAAGGTAAATTTGTAAGAAAATTTACTAAGCAAAAGGTAAACTTTCAGAATTTTTGAGAAAGTTTTCTAAGGAGAGGTAAATTTTTTACAAAGGAAAGGTAAATTTTTAAGAAAATTTACTAAGGAAAGGTAATTTTTTTAGAAAATTTACTAAGGAAAGGTAAATTTTTAAGAAAATTTACTACGGAAAAGTTAATCTGTAAGAAAATTTACTAAGCAAAAAGTAAACTTTCATAATTTTTGAGAAAATATACTAAGGAAAGATAAATTTTGAAGAAAATTTGCTATGGAAAGTTAGATTTTTAAGAAAATTTACTACGGAAAGGTAAACTTTTAAGAAAATTTACTAAGGAAAAGCTAAATTTTTAAGAAAATTTAATAAGCAAAAGGTTAATTTTTGGAATTTTTAAGAAAACATAATAAGGAAAGTTAAATTTTTAAGAAAATTTACTAAGGAAAGGTAAACTGTTAAGAAAATTTACTAAGGAAAGGTAAATTTTTAAGAAAATTTACTTAGGAAATGTAAATTTTTTAGAAAATTTACTATGGAAAGGTAAATTTTTAAGAAAATTTACTACGGAAAGGTAAATTTGTAAGAAAATTTACTAAGCAAAAGGTAAACTTTCAGAATTTTTGAGAAAATTTACTAAGGAAAGGCAAATTTTTAAGAAAATTTGCTTTGGAAAGTTAAATTTTTAAGAAAATTTACTAAGGAAAGGTAAATTTTTAAGAAAATTTACTAAGGAGAGGTAAATTTTTAAGAAAATTTACTAATAAAGATAAATCTTTAAGAAAATTTACTAAGCAAAAGGTAAATTTTCAGAATTTTTGAGAAAATTTACTAAGGAAAGCTTAATTTTTAAAAAAATGTACTAAGGAAAAGGTAATTTTCAGAAGTTTTGAGAAAATTTACTAAGGAGAGGTAAATTTTTAATAAAATTTACTAAGGAAAAGGTAAATTTTTGGAAAGGTAAATTTTTAAGAAAATTTAGTAAGGAAAAGTTTAGTTTTCAGAATTTTTTAGAAAATTTACTAAGGCAAGGTAAATTTTTAAGAAAATTTACTAAGGAGAGGTAAATTTTGAAGAAAATTTACTAAATAAAAGTTAAATTTTTAAGAAAATTTACTAAGGAGAGGTAAATTTTGAAGAAAATTTACTAAGGAAAGTTAAATTTTTAAGAAAATTTGCTAAGAAAATTTACTAAGGAGAGGTAAATTTTTAAGAAAATTTACTAAGGAAAGATAAATCTTTAAGAAAATTTACTAAGAAAAAGGTAAATTTTCAGAATTTTTGAGAAAATTTACTAAGGAGAGGCAAATTTTCAAGAAAATTTAGTAAGGGAGGGGTAAATTTTTAAGAATATTTACTAAGCAAAAGGTTAATTTTTGGAATTTTTAAGGAAGTTTACTAAGGAAAGGTAAATTTTTAAGAAAATTTACTAAGGAAAGGTAAATTGTTAAGAAAATTTACTAAGGAAAATGTAAATTTTCAGAATTTTTGAGAAAATTTACTAAGGAAAGTTAAATTGTTAAGAAAATTTACTAAGCAAAAGGTAAACTTTCAGAATTTTTGAGAAAATTTACCAAGGAAAGGTAAATTTTTAAGAAAATTTACTAAGGAGAGTTAAATTTTTAAGAAAATTTTCTAAGGAAAAGGTAAATTTTTAAGAATATTTACTAAGCAAAAGGTTAATTTTTGGAATTTTTAAGGAAGTTTACTAAGGAAAGGTAAATTTTTAAGAAAATATACTAAGGAAAGGTAAATTGTTAAGAAAATTTACTAAGGAAAATGTAAATTTTCAGAATTTTTGAGAAAATTTACTAAGGAAAGTTAAATTTTTAAGAAAATTTAATAAGCAAAAAGTAAACTTTCAGAATTTTTGAGAAAATTTACTAAGGAAAGGTAAATTTTGAAGAAAATTTACTAAGGAAATATAAATCTTATGAAAATTTACTAAAAAAAAGGTAAATTTTCAGAATTTTTGAGAAAATTTACTAAGGAAAGGTTAATTTTTAAGAAAATTTACTAAGGAAAAGGTAAATTATCAGAATTTTTGAGAAAATTTACTAAGGAGAGGTAAATTTTCAAGAAAATTTACTAAGGAATAGGTAAATTTTTAACAAAATTTACTAAGCAATAGGTTAATTTTTGAATTTTTAAGAAAATTTACTAAGGAAAGTTAAATTTTCAGGAAAATTTACTACGGAAAGGTAAGGTTTTAAGAAAGTTTACTATGGAAAGGTAAATTTTTAAGAAAATTTACTACGGAAAGGTAAATATGTAATTTCTTACTAAGCAAAAGGTAAACTTTCAGAATTTTTGAGAAAATTTAAGAAAATTTTTAAGAAAATTTACTAAGGAGAGGTAAATTTTTCAGAAAATTTTCTAAGGAAAAGGTAAATTTTTAAGAATATTTACTAATCAAAAGGTTAATTTTTGGAATTTTTAAGGAAGTTTACTAAGGAAAGGTAAATTTTTAAGAAAATTTACTAAGGAAAGGTAAATTGTTAACAAAATTTACTAAGGAAAATGTAAATTTTCAGAATTTTTGAGAAAATTTACTGCGGAAAGTTAATTTTTAAGAAAATTTGTTAAGGAAAATGTAAATTTTCAGAATTTTTGAGAAAATTTACTAAGGAAAGTTAATTTTAAAGAAAATTTACTAAGGAGAGGTAAATTTTTAAGGAAATTTATTAAGGAGAGGTAAATTTTTAAGAAAATTTACTAAGGAAAGATAAATCTTTAAGAAAAGTTACTAAGAAAAAGGAAAATTTTCAGAATTTTTGAGAAAATTTACTACGGAAAGGTTAATTTTTAAGAAAATTTACTAAGGAAAAGGTAAATTTTCAGAATTTTTGAGAAAATTTACTAAGGAGAAATAAATTTTTAAGAAAATTTACTAAGGGAAAGGTAAAATTGTTAAGAAAATTTACTAAGCAAAAGGTAAACTTTCAGAATTTTTGAGAAAATTTACCAAGGAAAGGTAAATTTTTAAGAAAATTTACTAAGGAAAGGTAAATTTTCCAAAAAATTTTCTAAGGAAAAGGTAAATTTTTAAGAATATTTACTAAGCAAAAGGTTAATTTTTGGAAGTTTTAAGGAAGTTTACTAAGGAAAGGTAAATTTTTAAGAACATTTACTAAGGAGAGGTAAATTTTGAAGAAAATTTACTAAGGAAAAGTTAAATTTTTAAGAAAATTTACTAAGGAGAGGTAAATTTTTAAGAAAATTTACTAAGCAGGGGTAAATTTTTAAGAAAGTTTACAAAGGAGAGGTAAATTTTTAAGAAAATTTAATAAGGAAAGTTAAATTTTTAAGAAAATTTACTAAGGAGACGTAGATTTTTAAGAAAACTTAGTAAGGAAAGATAAATTTTTAAGAAAATTTACTAAGGAAAATGTTAGTTTTCATAATTTTTTAGATAATTTACTAAGGAAAGGTAAATTTTTAAGAAAATTTACTAAGGAGAGGTAAATTTTGAAGAAAATTTACTAAGGAAAAGGTAAATTTTTAAGAAAATTTACCAAGGAGAGGTAAATTTTTAAGAAAATTTACTAAGGAGAGGTAAATTTTGAAGAAAATTTACTAAGGAAAGTTAAATTTTTAAAAAAAATTTAATAAGGAGTGGTAAATTTTTAAGGAAATTTACTAAGGAGAGGTAAATTTTTAAGAAAATTTACTAAGGAAAGATAAATCTTTAAGAAAATTTACTAAGGAAAAGGTAAATTTTCAGAAATTTTGAGAAAATTTACTACGGAAAGGTTAATTTTTAAGAAAATTTACTAAGGAAAAGGTAAATTTTCAGAATTTTTGAGAAAATTTACTAAGGAGACGTAAATTTTCAAGAAAATTTAGTAAGGAAAAGGTAAATTTTTAAGAATATTTACTAAGCAAAAGGTTAATTTTTGGAATTTGTAAGGAAGTTTACTAAGGAAAGGTAAATTTTTAAGAATATTTACTAAGGAAAGGTAAATTGTTAAGAAAATTTACTAAGGAAAATGTAAATTTTCAGAATTTTTGAGAAAATTTACTAAGGAAAAGTTAAATTTTCAGAATTTTTGTAAATTTTTAATAAAATTTACTAAGGAAAAGGTAAATTTTTTTAAGAAAATTTACTAAGCAAAAGGTTAATTTTTGGAATTTTTAAGAAAATTTACTAAGGAAAGGTAAATTTTTAGGAAAATTTACTAAGGAAAGGTAAATTTTTAAGAAAATTTACTAAGGAAAAGGTTAGTTTTCAGAATTTTTTAGAAAATTTACTAAGGAAAGGTAAATTTTTAAGAAAATTTACTAAGGAGAGGTAAATTTTGAAGAAAATTTACTAAGGAAAAGGTAAATTTTTAAGAAAATTTAATAAGGAGAGGTAAATTTTTAAGAAAATTTACTAAGGAGAGGTAAATTTTGAAGAAAATTTACTAAGGAAAGATAAATTTTTAAGAAAATTTACTAAGGAGAGGTAAATTTTTAAGGAAATTTACTAAGGAGAGGTAAATTTTTAAGGAAATTTACTAAGGAGAGGTAAATTTTTAAGAAAATTTACTAAGGAAAGATAAATCTTTAAGAAAATTTACTAAGGAAAAGGTAAATTTTCAAAATTTTTGAGAAAATTTACTAGGGAAAAGTTAAGTTTTAAGAAAATTTACTAAGGAAAAGGTAAATTTTCAGAATATTTGAGAAAATTTACTAAGGAGAGGTAAATTTTCAAGAAAATTTAGTAAGGGAGGGGTAAATTTTTAAGAATATTTACTAAGCAAAAGATTAATTTTTGGAATTTTTAAGGAAGTTTACTAAGGAAAGGTAAATTTTTAAGAAAATTTACTAAGGAAAGGTAAATTGTTAAGAAAATTTACTAAGGAAAATGTAAATTTTCAGAATTTTTGAGAAAATTTACTAAGGAAAGTTAAATTGTTAAGAAAATTTACTAAGCAAAAGGTAAACTTTCAGAATTTTTGAGAAAATTTACCAAGGAAAGGTAAATTTTTAAGAAAATTTACTAAGGAGAGTTAAATTTTTAAGAAAATTTTCTAAGGAATAGGTAAATTTTTAAGAATATTTACTAAGCAAAAGGTTAATTTTTGGAATTTTTAAGGAAGTTTACTAAGGAAAGGTAAATTTTTAAGAAAATTTACTAAGGAAAGGTAAATTGTTAAAAAAATTTACTAAGGAAAATGTAAGAATTTTTGAGAAAATTTACTAAGGAAAGTTAAATTTTTAAGAAAATTTAATAAGCAAAAGGTAAACTTTCAAAATTTTTGAGAAAATTTACTAAGGAAAGGTAAATTTTGAAGAAAATTTACTAAGGAAAATGTAAATTTTCAGAATTTTTGAGAAAATTTACTAAGGAGAGGTAAATTTTCAAGAAAATTTACTAAGGAATAGGTAAATTTTTAACAAAATTTACTAAGCAATAGGATAATTTTTGAATTTTTAAGAAAATTTACCAAGGAAAGGAGAGGTAAATTTTTCAAAAAATTTTCTAAGGAAAAGGTAAATTTTGAAGAATATTTACTAAACAAAAGGTTAATTTTTGGAATTTTTAAGGAAGTTTACTAAGGAAAGGTAAATTTTTAAGAAAATTTACTAAGGAAAGGTAAATTTTTAGGAAAATTTACTAAGGAAAGGTAAATTTTTAAGAAAATTTACTAAGGAAAAGGTTAGTTTTCAGAATTTTTTAGAAAATTTACTAAGGAAAGGTAAATTTTTAAGAAAATTTACTAAGGAGAGGTAAATTTTGAAGAAAATTTTCTAAGGAAAAGGTAAATTTTTAAGAAAATTTAATAAGGAGAGGTAAATTTTTAAGAAAATTTACTAAGGAGAGGTAAATTTTGAAGAAAATTTACTAAGGAAAGATAAATTTTTAAGAAAATTTACTAAGGAGAGGTAAATTTTTAAGGAAATTTACTAAGGAGAGGTAAATTTTTAAGGAAATTTACTAAGGAGAGGTAAATTTTTAAGAAAATTTTCTAAGGAAAGATAAATCTTTAAGAAAATTTACTAAGGAAAAGGTAAATTTTCAAAATTTTTGAGAAAATTTACTAGGGAAAAGTTAATTTTTAAGAAAATTTACTAAGGAAAAGGTAAATTTTCAGAATTTTTGAGAAAATTTACTAAGGAGAGGTAAATTTTCAAGAAAATTTAGTAAGGGAGGGGTAAATTTTTAAGAATATTTACTAAGCAAAAGATTAATTTTTGGAATTTTTAAGGAAGTTTACTAAGGAAAGGTAAATTTTTAAGAAAATTTACTAAGGAAAGGCAAATTGTTAAGAAAATTTACTAAGGAAAATGTAAATTTTCAGAATTTTTGAGAAAATTTACTAAGGAAAGTTAAATTGTTAAGAAAATTTACTAAGCAAAAGGTAAACTTTCAGAATTTTTGAGAAAATTTACCAAGGAAAGGTAAATTTTTAAGAAAATTTACTAAGGAGAGTTAAATTTTTAAGAAAATTTTCTAAGGAAAAGGTAAATTTTTAAGAATATTTACTAAGCAAAAGGTTAATTTTTGGAATTTTTAAGGAAGTTTACTAAGGAAAGGTAAATTTTTAAGAAAATTTACTAAGGAAAGGTAAATTGTTAAAAAAATTTACTAAGGAAAATGTAAGAATTTTTGAGAAAATTTACTAAGGAAAGTTAAATTTTTAAGAAAATTTAATAAGCAAAAGGTAAACTTTCAAAATTTTTGAGAAAATTTACTAAGGAAAGGTAAATTTTGAAGAAAATTTACTAAGGAAAATGTAAATTTTCAGAATTTTTGAGAAAATTTACTAAGGAGAGGTAAATTTTCAAGAAAATTTACTAAGGAATAGGTAAATTTTTAACAAAATTTTCTAAGCAATAGGATAATTTTTGAATTTTTAAGAAAATTTACTAAGGAAAGTTAAATTTTCAGGAAAATTTACTACGGAAAGGTAAGGTTTTAAGAAAGTTTACTATGGAAAGGTAAATTTTTAAGAAAATTTACTACGGAAAGGTAAATTTGTAATTTCTTACTAAGCAAAAGGTAAACTTTCAGAATTTTTGAGGAAATTTACCAAGGAAAGGTAAATTTTTAAGAAAATTTACTAAGGAGAGGTAAATTTTTCAGAAAATTTTCTAAGGAAAAGGTAAATTTTTAAGAATATTTACTAATCAAAAGGTTAATTTTTGGAATTTTTAAGGAAGTTTACTAAGGAAAGGTAAATTTTTAAGAAAATTTACTAAGGAAAGGTAAGTTGTTAAGAAAATTTACTAAGGAAAATGTAAATTTTCAGAATTTTTGAGAAAATTTACTACGGAAAGTTAATTTTTAAGAAAATTTGTTAAGGAAAATGTAAAATTTCAGAATTTTTGAGAAAATTTACTAAGGAAAGTTAATTTTAAAGAAAATTTACTAAGGAGAGGTAAATTTTTAAGGAAATTTATTAAGGAGAGGTAAATTTTTAAGAAAATTTACTAAGGAAAGATAAATCTTTAAGAAAAGTTACTAAGAAAAAGGAAAATTTTCAGAATTTTTGAGAAAATTTACTACGGAAAGGTTAATTTTTAAGAAAATTTACTAAGGAAAAGGTAAATTTTCAGAATTTTTGAGAAAATTTACTAAGGAGAGGTAAATTTTTAAGAAAATTTACTAAGGGAAAGGTAAAATTTTAAGAATATTTACTAAGCAAAAGGTTAATTTTTGGAATTTTTAAGGAAGTTTACTAAGGAAAGGTAAATTTTTAAGAAAATTTACTAAGGAAAGGTAAATTGTTAAGAAAATTTACTAAGCAAAAGGTAAACTTTCAGAATTTTTGAGAAAATTTACCAAGGAAAGGAAAGGTAAATTTTTCAAAAAATTTTCTAAGGAAAAGGTAAATTTTTAAGAATATTTACTAAGCAAAAGGTTAATTTTTGGAATTTTTAAGGAAGTTTACTAAGGAAAGGTAAATTTTTCAAAAAATTTTCTAAGGAAAAGGTAAATTTTTAAGAATATTTACTAAGCAAAAGGTTAATTTTTGGAAATTTTAAGGAAGTTTACTAAGGAAAGGTAAATTTTTAAGAACATTTACTAAGGAGAGGTAAATTTTGAAGAAAATTTACTAAGGAAAAGTTAAATTTTTAAGAAAATTTACTAAGCAGGGGTAAATTTTTAAGAAAGTTTACAAAGGAGAGGTAAATTTTTAAGAAAATTTAATAAGGAAAGTTAAATTTTTAAGAAAATTTACTAAGGAGACGTAGATTTTTAAGAAAACTTAGTAAGGAAAGATAAATTTTTTTCAGAATTTTTGAGAAAATTTACTAAGGAAAGGTAAATTTTTAAGAAAATTTACAATGTAAATTTTGAAGAAAAGTTAAATTTTTAAGAAAATTTACGAAGCAAAAGGTAAACTTTCAGAATTTTTGAGAAAATTTACTAAGGAGAGGTAAATTTTTAACAAAATTTACTAAGGAGAGGAAAATTTTTAAGAAAATTTACTAAGGAAAGGTAAATTTTTAAGAAAATTTACTAAGGAAAGGTAAATTTTTAAGAAAATTTACTAAGGAAAGGTAAATTTTTAAGAAAATTTACTAAGGAAAGGTAAATTGTTAAGAAAATTTACTAAGGAAAATGTAAATTTTCAGAATTTTTGAGAAAATTTACTAAGGAAAGTTAAATTTTTAAGAAAATTTAATAAGCAAAAGGTAAACTTTCAGAATTTTTGAGAAAATTTACTAAGGAAAGGTAAATTTTGAAGAAAATTTACTAAGGAAATATAAATCTTATGAAAATTTACTAAGAAAAAGGTAAATTTTCAGAATTTTTGAGAAAATTTACTAAGGAAAGCTTCATTTTTAAGAAAATCTACTAAGGAAAAGGTAAATTTTCAGAATTTTTGAGAAAATTTACTAAGGAGAGGTAAATTTTCAAGAAAATTTACTAAGGAATAGGTAAATTTTTAACAAAATTTACTAAGCAATAGGTTAATTTTTGAATTTTTAAGAAAATTTACTAAGGAAAGTTAAATTTTCAGGAAAATTTACTACGGAAAGGTAAGGTTTTAAGAAAGTTTACTATGGAAAGGTAAATTTTTAAGAAAATTTACTACGGAAAGGTAAATATGTAATTTCTTACTAAGCAAAAGGTAAACTTTCAGAATTTTTGAGAAAATTTAAGAAAATTTTTAAGAAAATTTACTAAGGAGAGGTAAATTTTTCAGAAAATTTTCTAAGGAAAAGGTAAATTTTTAAAAATATTTACTAATCAAAAGGTTAATTTTTGGAATTTTTAAGGAAGTTTACTAAGGAAAGGTAAATTTTTAAGAAAATTTACTAAGGAAAGGTAAATTGTTAAGAAAATTTACTAAGGAAAATGTAAATTTTCAGAATTTTTGAGAAAATTTACTACGGAAAGTTAATTTTTAAGAAAATTTGTTAAGGAAAATGTAAATTTTCAGAATTTTTGAGAAAATTTACTAAGGAAAGTTAATTTTAAAGAAAATTTACTAAGGAGAGGTAAATTTTTAAGGAAATTTATTAAGGAGAGGTAAATTTTTAAGAAAATTTACTAAGGAAAGATAAATCTTTAAGAAAAGTTACTAAGAAAAAGGAAAATTTTCAGAATTTTTGAGAAAATTTACTACGGAAAGGTTAATTTTTAAGAAAATTTACTAAGGAAAAGGTAAATTTACTAAGGAAAGGTTCATTTTTAAGAAAATTTACTAAGGAAAAGGTAAATTTTCAGAATTTTTGAGAAAACCTACTAAGGAGAGGTAAATTTTTAAGAAAATTTACTAAGGGAAAGGTAAAATTGTTAAGAAAATTTACTAAGCAAAAGGTAAACTTTCAGAATTTTTGAGAAAATTTACCAAGGAAAGGTAAATTTTTAAGAAAATTTACTAAGGAAAGGTAAATTTTTCAAAAAATTTTCTAAGGAAAAGGTAAACTTTTAAGAATATTTACTAAGCAAAAGGTTAATTTTTGGAATTTTTAAGGAAGTTTACTAAGGAAAGGTAAATTTTTAAGAACATTTACTAAGGAGAGGTAAATTTTGAAGAAAATTTACTAAGGAAAAGTTAAATTTTTAAGAAAATTTACTAAGGAGAGGTAAATTTTTAAGAAAATTTACTAAGCAGGGGTAAATTTTTAAGAAAGTTTACAAAGGAGAGGTAAATTTTTAAGAAAATTTAATAAGGAAAGTTAAATTTTTAAGAAAATTTACTAAGGAGACGTAGATTTTTAAGAAAACTTAGTAAGGAAAGATAAATTTTTAAGAAAATTTACTAAGGAAAAGGTTAGTTTTCAGAATTTTTTAGATAATTTACTAAGGAAAGGTAAATTTTTAAGAAAATTTACTAAGGAGAGGTAAATTTTGAAGAAAATTTACTAAGGAAAAGGTAAATTTTTAAGAAAATTTACCAAGGAGAGGTAAATTTTTAAGAAAATTTACTAAGGAGAGGTAAATTTTGAAGAAAATTTACTAAGGAAAGTTAAATTTTTAAAAAAAAATTAATAAGGAGAGGTAAATTTTTAAGGAAATTTACTAAGGAGAGGTAAATTTTTAAGAAAATATACTAAGGAAAGATAAATCTTTAAGAAAATTTACTAAGGAAAAGGTAAATTTTCAGAAATTTTGAGAAAATTTACTACGGAAAGGTTAATTTTTAAGAAAATTTACTAAGGAAAAGGTAAATTTTCAGAATTTTTGAGAAAATTTACTAAGGATACGTAAATTTTCAAGAAAATTTAGTAAGGAAAAGGTAAATTTTTAAGAATATTTACTAAGCAAAAGGTTAATTTTTGGAATTTGTAAGGAAGTTTACTAAGGAAAGGTAAATTTTTAAGAATATTTACTAAGGAAAGGTAAATTGTTAAGAAAAGTTACTAAGGAAAATGTAAATTTTCAGAATTTTTGAGAAAATTTACTAAGGAAAAGTTAAATTTTCAGAATTTTTGTAAATTTTTAATAAAATTTACTAAGGAAAAGGTAAATTTTTTTAAGAAAATTTACTAAGCAAAAGGTTAATTTTTTGAATTTTTAAGAAAATTTACTAAGGAAAGGTAAATTTTTAGGAAAATTTACTAAGGAAAGGTAAATTTTTAAGAAAATTTACTAAGGAAAAGGTTAGTTTTCAGAATTTTTTAGAAAATTTACTAAGGAAAGGTAAATTTTGAAGAAAATTTACTAAGGAGAGGTAAATTTTGAAGAAAATTTACTAAGGAAAGATAAATTTTTAAGAAAATTTACTAAGGAAAGATAAATTTTTAAGAAAATTTACTAAGGAGAGGTAAATTTTTAAGAAAATTTACTAAGGAGAGGTAAATTTTTAAGGAAATTTACTAAGGAGAGGTAAATTTTTAAGGAAATTTACTAAGGAGAGGTAAATTTTTAAGAAAATTTACTAAGGAAAGTTAAATTGTTAAGAAAATTTACTAAGCAAAAGGTAAACTTTCAGAATTTTTGAGAAAATTTACCAAGGAAAGGTAAATTTTTAAGAAAATTTACTAAGGAGAGTTAAATTTTTAAGAAAATTTTCTAAGGAAAAGGTAAATTTTTAAGAATATTTACTAAGCAAAAGGTTAATTTTTGGAATTTTTAAGGAAGTTTACTAAGGAAAGGTAAATTTTTAAGAAAATTTACTAAGGAAAGGTAAATTGTTAAAAAAATTTACTAAGGAAAATGTAAGAATTTTTGAGAAAATTTACTAAGGAAAGTTAAATTTTTAAGAAAATTTAATAAGCAAAAGGTAAACTTTCAAAATTTTTGAGAAAATTTACTAAGGAAAGGTAAATTTTGAAGAAAATTTACTAAGGAAAATGTAAATTTTCAGAATTTTTGAGAAAATTTACTAAGGAGAGGTAAATTTTCAAGAAAATTTACTAAGGAATAGGTAAATTTTTAACAAAATTTACTAAGCAATAGGATAATTTTTGAATTTTTAAGAAAATTTACTAAGGAAAGTTAAATTTTCAGGAAAATTTACTACGGAAAGGTAAGGTTTTAAGAAAGTTTACTATGGAAAGGTAAATTTTTAAGAAAATTTACTACGGAAAGGTAAATTTGTAATTTCTTACTAAGCAAAAGGTAAACTTTCAGAATTTTTGAGGAAATTTACCAAGGAAAGGTAAATTTTTAAGAAAATTTACTAAGGAGAGGTAAATTTTTCAGAAAATTTTCTAAGGAAAAGGTAAATTTTTAAGAATATTTACTAATCAAAAGGTTAATTTTTGGAATTTTTAAGGAAGTTTACTAAGGAAAGGTAAATTTTTAAGAAAATTTACTAAGGAAAGGTAAGTTGTTAAGAAAATTTACTAAGGAAAATGTAAATTTTCAGAATTTTTGAGAAAATTTACTACGGAAAGTTAATTTTTAAGAAAATTTGTTAAGGAAAATGTAAAATTTCAGAATTTTTGAGAAAATTTACTAAGGAAAGTTAATTTTAAAGAAAATTTACTAAGGAGAGGTAAATTTTTAAGGAAATTTATTAAGGAGAGGTAAATTTTTAAGAAAATTTACTAAGGAAAGATAAATCTTTAAGAAAAGTTACTAAGAAAAAGGAAAATTTTCAGAATTTTTGAGAAAATTTACTACGGAAAGGTTAATTTTTAAGAAAATTTACTAAGGAAAAGGTAAATTTTCAGAATTTTTGAGAAAATTTACTAAGGAGAGGTAAATTTTTAAGAAAATTTACTAAGGGAAAGGTAAAATTTTAAGAATATTTACTAAGCAAAAGGTTAATTTTTGGAATTTTTAAGGAAGTTTACTAAGGAAAGGTAAATTTTTAAGAAAATTTACTAAGGAAAGGTAAATTGTTAAGAAAATTTACTAAGCAAAAGGTAAACTTTCAGAATTTTTGAGAAAATTTACCAAGGAAAGGAAAGGTAAATTTTTCAAAAAATTTTCTAAGGAAAAGGTAAATTTTTAAGAATATTTACTAAGCAAAAGGTTAATTTTTGGAATTTTTAAGGAAGTTTACTAAGGAAAGGTAAATTTTTCAAAAAATTTTCTAAGGAAAAGGTAAATTTTTAAGAATATTTACTAAGCAAAAGGTTAATTTTTGGAAATTTTAAGGAAGTTTACTAAGGAAAGGTAAATTTTTAAGAACATTTACTAAGGAGAGGTAAATTTTGAAGAAAATTTACTAAGGAAAAGTTAAATTTTTAAGAAAATTTACTAAGCAGGGGTAAATTTTTAAGAAAGTTTACAAAGGAGAGGTAAATTTTTAAGAAAATTTAATAAGGAAAGTTAAATTTTTAAGAAAATTTACTAAGGAGACGTAGATTTTTAAGAAAACTTAGTAAGGAAAGATAAATTTTTTTCAGAATTTTTGAGAAAATTTACTAAGGAAAGGTAAATTTTTAAGAAAATTTACAATGTAAATTTTGAAGAAAAGTTAAATTTTTAAGAAAATTTACGAAGCAAAAGGTAAACTTTCAGAATTTTTGAGAAAATTTACTAAGGAGAGGTAAATTTTTAACAAAATTTACTAAGGAGAGGAAAATTTTTAAGAAAATTTACTAAGGAAAGGTAAATTTTTAAGAAAATTTACTAAGGAAAGGTAAATTTTTAAGAAAATTTACTAAGGAAAGGTAAATTTTTAAGAAAATTTACTAAGGAAAGGTAAATTGTTAAGAAAATTTACTAAGGAAAATGTAAATTTTCAGAATTTTTGAGAAAATTTACTAAGGAAAGTTAAATTTTTAAGAAAATTTAATAAGCAAAAGGTAAACTTTCAGAATTTTTGAGAAAATTTACTAAGGAAAGGTAAATTTTGAAGAAAATTTACTAAGGAAATATAAATCTTATGAAAATTTACTAAGAAAAAGGTAAATTTTCAGAATTTTTGAGAAAATTTACTAAGGAAAGCTTCATTTTTAAGAAAATCTACTAAGGAAAAGGTAAATTTTCAGAATTTTTGAGAAAATTTACTAAGGAGAGGTAAATTTTCAAGAAAATTTACTAAGGAATAGGTAAATTTTTAACAAAATTTACTAAGCAATAGGTTAATTTTTGAATTTTTAAGAAAATTTACTAAGGAAAGTTAAATTTTCAGGAAAATTTACTACGGAAAGGTAAGGTTTTAAGAAAGTTTACTATGGAAAGGTAAATTTTTAAGAAAATTTACTACGGAAAGGTAAATATGTAATTTCTTACTAAGCAAAAGGTAAACTTTCAGAATTTTTGAGAAAATTTAAGAAAATTTTTAAGAAAATTTACTAAGGAGAGGTAAATTTTTCAGAAAATTTTCTAAGGAAAAGGTAAATTTTTAAAAATATTTACTAATCAAAAGGTTAATTTTTGGAATTTTTAAGGAAGTTTACTAAGGAAAGGTAAATTTTTAAGAAAATTTACTAAGGAAAGGTAAATTGTTAAGAAAATTTACTAAGGAAAATGTAAATTTTCAGAATTTTTGAGAAAATTTACTACGGAAAGTTAATTTTTAAGAAAATTTGTTAAGGAAAATGTAAATTTTCAGAATTTTTGAGAAAATTTACTAAGGAAAGTTAATTTTAAAGAAAATTTACTAAGGAGAGGTAAATTTTTAAGGAAATTTATTAAGGAGAGGTAAATTTTTAAGAAAATTTACTAAGGAAAGATAAATCTTTAAGAAAAGTTACTAAGAAAAAGGAAAATTTTCAGAATTTTTGAGAAAATTTACTACGGAAAGGTTAATTTTTAAGAAAATTTACTAAGGAAAAGGTAAATTTACTAAGGAAAGGTTCATTTTTAAGAAAATTTACTAAGGAAAAGGTAAATTTTCAGAATTTTTGAGAAAACCTACTAAGGAGAGGTAAATTTTTAAGAAAATTTACTAAGGGAAAGGTAAAATTGTTAAGAAAATTTACTAAGCAAAAGGTAAACTTTCAGAATTTTTGAGAAAATTTACCAAGGAAAGGTAAATTTTTAAGAAAATTTACTAAGGAAAGGTAAATTTTTCAAAAAATTTTCTAAGGAAAAGGTAAACTTTTAAGAATATTTACTAAGCAAAAGGTTAATTTTTGGAATTTTTAAGGAAGTTTACTAAGGAAAGGTAAATTTTTAAGAACATTTACTAAGGAGAGGTAAATTTTGAAGAAAATTTACTAAGGAAAAGTTAAATTTTTAAGAAAATTTACTAAGGAGAGGTAAATTTTTAAGAAAATTTACTAAGCAGGGGTAAATTTTTAAGAAAGTTTACAAAGGAGAGGTAAATTTTTAAGAAAATTTAATAAGGAAAGTTAAATTTTTAAGAAAATTTACTAAGGAGACGTAGATTTTTAAGAAAACTTAGTAAGGAAAGATAAATTTTTAAGAAAATTTACTAAGGAAAAGGTTAGTTTTCAGAATTTTTTAGATAATTTACTAAGGAAAGGTAAATTTTTAAGAAAATTTACTAAGGAGAGGTAAATTTTGAAGAAAATTTACTAAGGAAAAGGTAAATTTTTAAGAAAATTTACCAAGGAGAGGTAAATTTTTAAGAAAATTTACTAAGGAGAGGTAAATTTTGAAGAAAATTTACTAAGGAAAGTTAAATTTTTAAAAAAAAATTAATAAGGAGAGGTAAATTTTTAAGGAAATTTACTAAGGAGAGGTAAATTTTTAAGAAAATATACTAAGGAAAGATAAATCTTTAAGAAAATTTACTAAGGAAAAGGTAAATTTTCAGAAATTTTGAGAAAATTTACTACGGAAAGGTTAATTTTTAAGAAAATTTACTAAGGAAAAGGTAAATTTTCAGAATTTTTGAGAAAATTTACTAAGGATACGTAAATTTTCAAGAAAATTTAGTAAGGAAAAGGTAAATTTTTAAGAATATTTACTAAGCAAAAGGTTAATTTTTGGAATTTGTAAGGAAGTTTACTAAGGAAAGGTAAATTTTTAAGAATATTTACTAAGGAAAGGTAAATTGTTAAGAAAAGTTACTAAGGAAAATGTAAATTTTCAGAATTTTTGAGAAAATTTACTAAGGAAAAGTTAAATTTTCAGAATTTTTGTAAATTTTTAATAAAATTTACTAAGGAAAAGGTAAATTTTTTTAAGAAAATTTACTAAGCAAAAGGTTAATTTTTTGAATTTTTAAGAAAATTTACTAAGGAAAGGTAAATTTTTAGGAAAATTTACTAAGGAAAGGTAAATTTTTAAGAAAATTTACTAAGGAAAAGGTTAGTTTTCAGAATTTTTTAGAAAATTTACTAAGGAAAGGTAAATTTTGAAGAAAATTTACTAAGGAGAGGTAAATTTTGAAGAAAATTTACTAAGGAAAGATAAATTTTTAAGAAAATTTACTAAGGAAAGATAAATTTTTAAGAAAATTTACTAAGGAGAGGTAAATTTTTAAGGAAATTTACTAAGGAGAGGTAAATTTTTAAGGAAATTTACTAAGGAGAGGTAAATTTTTAAGAAAATTTACTAAGGAAAGATAAATCTTTAAGAAAATTTACTAAGGAAAAGGTAAATTTTCAAAATTTTTGAGAAAATTTACTAGGGAAAAGTTAATTTTTAAGAAAATTTACTAAAGAAAAGGTAAATTTTCAGAATTTTTGAGAAAATTTACTAAGGAGAGGTAAATTTTCAAGAAAATTTAGTAAGGGAGGGGTAAATTTTTAAGAATATTTACTAAGCAAAAGATTAATTTTTGGAATTTTGAAGGAAGTTTACTAAGGAAAGGTAAATTTTTAAGAAAATTTACTAAGGAAAGGTAAATTGTTAAGAAAATTTACTAAGGAAAATGTAAATTTTCAGAATTTTTGAGAAAATTTACTAAGGAAAGTTAAATTGTTAAGAAAATTTACTAAGCAAAAGGTAAACTTTCAGAATTTTTGAGAAAATTTACCAAGGAAAGGTAAATTTTTAAGAAAATTTACTAAGGAGAGTTAAATTTTTAAGAAAATTTTCTAAGGAAAAGGTAAATTTTTAAGAATATTTACTAAGAAAAAGGTTAATTTTTGGAATTTTTAAGGAAGTTTACTAAGGAAAGGTAAATTTTTAAGAAAATTTACTAAGGAAAGGTAAATTGTTAAAAAAATTTACTAAGGAAAATGTAAGAATTTTTGAGAAAATTTACTAAGGAAAGTTAAATTTTTAAGAAAATTTAATAAGCAAAAGGTAAACTTTCAAAATTTTTGAGAAAATTTACTAAGGAAAGGTAAATTTTGAAGAAAATTTACTAAGGAAAATGTAAATTTTCAGAATTTTTGAGAAAATTTACTAAGGAGAGGTAAATTTTCAAGAAAATTTACTAAGGAATAGGTAAATTTTTAACAAAATTTACTAAGAAATAGGATAATTTTTGAATTTTTAAGAAAATTTACTAAGGAAAGTTAAATTTTCAGGAAAATTTACTACGGAAAGGTAAGGTTTTAAGAAAGTTTACTATGGAAAGGTAAATTTTTAAGAAAATTTACTACGGAAAGGTAAATTTGTAATTTCTTACTAAGCAAAAGGTAAACTTTCAGAATTTTTGAGAAAATTTACCAAGGAAAGGTAAATTTTTAAGAAAATTTACTAAGGAGAGGTAAATTTTTCAGAAAATTTTCTAAGGAAAAGGTAAATTTTTAAGAATATTTACTAATCAAAAGGTTAATTTTTGGAATTTTTAAGGAAGTTTACTAAGGAAAGGTAAATTTTTAAAAAATTTACTAAGGAAAGGTAAATTGTTAAGAAAATTTACTAAGGAAAATGTAAATTTTCAGAATTTTTGAGAAAATTTACTACGGAAAGTTAATTTTTAAGAAAATTTGTTAAGGAAAATGTAAATTTTCAGAATTTTTGAGAAAATTTACTAAGGAAAGTTAATTTTAAAGAAAATTTACTAAGGAGAGGTAAATTTTTAAGGAAATTTATTAAGGAGAGGTAAATTTTTAAGAAAATTTACTAAGGAAAGATAAATCTTTAAGAAAAGTTACTAAGAAAAAGGAAAATTTTCAGAATTTTTGAGAAAATTTACTACGGAAAGGTTAATTTTTAAGAAGATTTACTAAGGAAAAGGTAAATTTTCAGAATTTTTGAGAAAATTTACTAAGGAGAGGTAAATTTTTAAGAAAATTTACTAAGGGAAAGGTAAAATTTTAAGAATATTTACTAAGCAAAAGGTTAATTTTTGGAATTTTTAAGGAAGTTTACTAAGGAAAGTTAAATTTTTAAGAAAATTTACTAAGGAAAGGTAAATTCTTAAGAAAATTTACTAAGCAAAAGGTAAACTTTCAGAATTTTTGAGAAAATTTACCAAGGAAAGGTAAATTTTTAAGAAAATTTACTAAGGAAAGGTAAATTTTTCAAAAAATTTTATAAGGAAAAGGTAAATTTTTAAGAATATTTACTAAGCAAAAGGTTAATTTTTGGAATTTTTAAGGAAGTTTACTAAGGAAAGGTAAATTTTTAAGAACATTTACTAAGGAGAGGTAAATTTTGAAGAAAATTTACTAAGGAAAAGCTAAATTTTTAAGAAAATTTACTAAGGAGAGGTAAATTTTTAAGAAAATTTACTAAGCAGGGGTAAATTTTTAAGAAAGTTTACAAAGGAGAGGTAAATTTTTAAGAAAATTTAATAAGGAAAGTTAAATTTTTAAGAAAATTTACTAAGGAGACGTAGATTTTTAAGAAAACTTAGTAAGGAAAGATAAATTTTTAAGAAAATTTGCTAAGGAAAAGGTTAGTTTACAGAATTTTTTAGATAATTGACTAAGGAAAGGTAAATTTTTAAGAAAATTTACTAAGGAGAGGTAAATTTTGAAGAAAATTTACTAAGGAAAAGGTAAATTTTTAAGAAAATTTACCAAGGAGAGGTAAATTTTTAAGAAAATTTACTAAGGAGAGGTAAATTTTGAAGAAAATTTACTAAGGAAAGTTAAATTTTTAAAAAAATTTAATAAGGAGTGGTAAATTTTTAAGGAAATTTACTAAGGAGAGGTAAATTTTTAAGAAAATTTACTAAGGAAAGATAAATCTTTAAGAAAATTTACTAAGGAAAAGGTAAATTTTCAGAAATTTTGAGAAAATTTACTACGGAAAGGTTAATTTTTAAGAAAATTTACTAAGGATAAGGTAAATTTTCAGAATTTTTGAGAAAATTTACTAAGGAGAGGTAAATTTTCAAGAAAATTTAGTAAGGAAAAGGTAAATTTTTAAGAATATTTACTAAGCAAAAGGTTAATTTTTGGAATTTGTAAGGAAGTTTACTAAGGAAAGGTACATTTTTAAGAATATTTACTAAGGAAAGGTAAATTGTTAAGAAAATTTACTAAGGAAAATGTAAATTTTCAGAATTTTTGAGAAAATTTACTAAGGAAAGTTAAATTTTTAAGAAAATTTAATAAGCAAAAGGTAAAGGTTAGTTATCAGATTTTTTTAGAAAAATGGTAAATTTTCAGAATTTTTGAGAAAATTTGCTAAGGAAAGGTAAATTTTTAAGAAAATTTACAATGTAAATTTTGAAGAAAAGTTAAATTTTTAAGAAAATTTACGAAGCAAAAGGTAAACTTTCAGAATTTTTGAGAAAATTTACTAAGGAGAGGTAGATTTTTAACAAAATTTACTAAGGAGAGGAAAATTTTTAAGAAAATTTACTAAGGAAAGGTAAATTTTTAAGAAAATTTACTAAGGAAAGGTAAATTTTTAAGAAGATTTACTAAGGAAAGGTAAATTTTTAAGAAAATTTACTAAGGAAAGGTAAATTTTTGGAATTTTTAAGAAAATTTACGAAGCAAAGGTAAATTTTTAAGAAAATTTGCTATGGAAAGGTAAATTATTAAGAAAATTTACTAAGGAAAGATAAATCTTTTAGAAAATTTACTAAGCAAATGGTAAATTTTCAGAAGTTTTGAGAAAATTTACTAAGGAAAGGTTAGTTTTTAAGAAAATTTACTAAGGAAAAGGTAAATTTTCAGAATTTTTGAGAAAATTTACTAAGGATATTTAAATTTTTAAGAAAATTTATTAAGGAGAGGTAAATTTTTAAGAAAATTTACTAAGGAAAGATAAGGAAAGATAAATCTTTAAGAAAATTTTCTAAGCAAAAGTAAATTTTCACAATTTTTGAGAAAATTTACTAAGGAAAGGTTAATTTTTAAGAAAATTTACTAAGGAAAAGGCAAATTTTTAAGAAAATTTACTAAGCAAAAGGTAAATTTTCAGAATTTTTGAGAAAATTTACTAAGGAAATGTAAATTTTTAAGAAAATTTACTGAGGTAAAGGTTAGTTTTCAGAATTTTTTAGAAAATTTGCTAAGGAAAGGTAAATTTTTAAGAAAATTTACTAAGAAAATGGTAAATTTTCAGAATTTTTGAGAAAATTTACTAAAGAAAGGTAAATTTTTAAGAAAATTTACTAAGGAGAGGTAAATTTTGAAGAAAATTTACTAAGGAAAAGGTAAGTTTTTAAGAAAATTTACTAAGGAGAGGTAAATTTTTAAGAAAATTTACTAAGAAAAGTTAAATTTTTAAGAAAATTTACTAAGGAGAAGTAGATTTTTGAGAAAACTTACTAAGGGAAGATAAATCTTTAAGAAAATTTACTAAGAAAAAGGTAAATTTTCAGAATTTTTGAGAAAATTTACTAAGGAAAGGTTAATTTTTAAGAAAATTTAATAAGGAAAAGGAAAATTTTCAGAATTTTTGAGAAAATTTACAAAGGAGAGGTAAATATTTAAGAAAATTTACTAAGGAAAAGGTAAATTTTTAAGAAAATTTACTAAGGAAAAGGTTAGTTTTCAGAGTTTTTTAGAAAATTTACTAAGGAAAGGTAAATTTTTAAGAAAATTTACTAAGGAGAGGTAAATTTTGAAGAAAATTTACTAAGGAAAAGGTAAATTTTTAAAAAAATTTACTAAGGAGAGGTAAATTTTGAAGAAAATTTACTAAGGAAAGTTAAATTTTTAAGAAAATTTACTAAGGAGGGGTAAATTTTTAAGGAAATTTACTAAGGAGAGGTAAATTTTGAAGAAAATTTACTAAGGAAAAGGTAAATTTTTAAAAAAATTTACTAAGGAGAGGTAAATTTTGAAGAAAATTTACTAAGGAAAGTTAAATTTTTAAGAAAATTTACTAAGGAGGGGTAAAATTTTAAGAAAATTTAATAAGGAAAGTTAAATTTTTAAGAAAATTTACTAAGGAGACGTAGATTTTTAAGAAAACTTAGTAAGGAAAGATAAATTTTTAAGAAAATTTACTAAGGAAAAGGTTAGTTTTCAGAATTTTTTAGATAATTTACTAAGGAAAGGTAAATTTTTAAGAAAATTTACTAAGGAGAGGTAAATTTTGAAGAAAATTTACTAAGGAAAAGGTAAATTTTTAAGAAAATTTACCAAGGAGAAGTAAATTTTTAAGAAAATTTACTAAGGAGAGGTAAATTTTGAAGAAAATTTACTAAGGAAAGTTAAATTTTTAAAAAAAATTTAATAAGGAGTGGTAAATTTTTAAGGAAATTTACTAAGGAGAGGTAAATTTTTAAGAAAATTTACTAAGGAAAGATAAATCTTTAAGAAAATTTACTAAGGAAAAGGTAAATTTTCAGAAATTTTGAGAAAATTTACTACGGAAAGGTTAATTTTTAAGAAAATTTACTAAGGAAAAGGTAAATTTTCAGAATTTTTGAGAAAATTTACTAAGGAGACGTAAATTTTCAAGAAAATTTAGTAAGGAAAAGGTAAATTTTTAAGAATATTTACTAAGCAAAAGGTTAATTTTTGGAATTTGTAAGGAAGTTTACTAAGGAAAGGTAAATTTTTAAGAATATTTACTAAGGAAAGGTAAATTGTTAAGAAAATTTACTAAGGAAAATGTAAATTTTCAGAATTTTTGAGAAAATTTACTAAGGAAAAGTTAAATTTTCAGAATTTTTGTAAATTTTTAATAAAATTTACTAAGGAAAAGGTAAATTTTTTTAAGAAAATTTACTAAGCAAAAGGTTAATTTTTGGAATTTTTAAGAAAATTTACTAAGGAAAGGTAAATTTTTAGGAAAATTTACTAAGGAAAGGTAAATTTTTAAGAAAATTTACTAAGGAAAAGGTTAGTTTTCAGAATTTTTTAGAAAATTTACTAAGGAAAGGTAAATTTTGAAGAAAATTTACTAAGGAGAGGTAAATTTTGAAGAAAATTTACTAAGGAAAGATAAATTTTTAAGAAAATTTACTAAGGAAAGATAAAATTTTTAAGAAAATTTACTAAGGAGAGGTAAATTTTTAAGGAAATTTACTAAGGAGAGGTAAATTTTTAAGGAAATTTACTAAGGAGAGGTAAATTTTTAAGAAAATTTACTAAGGAAAGATAAATCTTTAAGAAAATTTACTAAGGAAAAGGTAAATTTTCAAAATTTTTGAGAAAATTTACTAGGGAAAAGTTAATTTTTAAGAAAATTTACTAAGGAAAAGGTAAATTTTCAGAATTTTTGAGAAAATTTACTAAGGAGAGGTAAATTTTCAAGAAAATTTAGTAAGGGAGGGGTAAATTTTTAAGAATATTTACTAAGCAAAAGATTAATTTTTGGAATTTTTAAGGAAGTTTACTAAGGAAAGGTAAATTTTTAAGAAAATTTACTAAGGAAAGGTAAATTGTTAAGAAAATTTACTAAGGAAAATGTAAATTTTCAGAATTTTTGAGAAAATTTACTAAGGAAAGTTAAATTGTTAAGAAAATTTACTAAGCAAAAGGTAAACTTTCAGAATTTTTGAGAAAATTTACCAAGGAAAGGTAAATTTTTAAGAAAATTTACTAAGGAGAGTTAAATTTTTAAGAAAATTTTCTAAGGAAAAGGTAAATTTTTAAGAATATTTACTAAGCAAAAGGTTAATTTTTGGAATTTTTAAGGAAGTTTACTAAGGAAAGGTAAATTTTTAAGAAAATTTACTAAGGAAAGGTAAATTGTTAAAAAAATTTACTAAGGAAAATGTAAGAATTTTTGAGAAAATTTACTAAGGAAAGTTAAATTTTTAAGAAAATATAATAAGCAAAAGGTAAACTTTCAAAATTTTTGAGAAAATTTACTAAGGAAAGGTAAATTTTGAAGAAAATTTACTAAGGAAAATGTAAATTTTCAGAATTTTTGAGAAAATTTACTAAGGAGAGGTAAATTTTCAAGAAAATTTACTAAGGAATAGGTAAATTTTTAACAAAATTTACTAAGCAATAGGATAATTTTTGAATTTTTAAGAAAATTTACTAAGGAAAGTTAAATTTTCAGGAAAATTTACTACGGAAAGGTAAGGTTTTAAGAAAGTTTACTATGGAAAGGTAAATTTTTAAGAAAATTTACTACGGAAAGGTAAATTTGTAATTTCTTACTAAGCAAAAGGTAAACTTTCAGAATTTTTGAGAAAATTTACCAAGGAAAGGTAAATTTTAAGAAAATTTACTAAGGAGAGGTAAATTTTTCAGAAAATTTTCTAAGGAAAAGGTAAATTTTTAAGAATATTTACTAATCAAAAGGTTAATTTTTGGAATTTTTAAGGAAGTTTACTAAGGAAAGGTAAATTTTTAAAAAATTTACTAAGGAAAGGTAAATTGTTAAGAAAATTTACTAAGGAAAATGTAAATTTTCAGAATTTTTGAGAAAATTTACTACGGAAAGTTAATTTTTAAGAAAATTTGTTAAGGAAAATGTAAATTTTCAGAATTTTTGAGAAAATTTACTAAGGAAAGTTAATTTTAAAGAAAATTTACTAAGGAGAGGTAAATTTTTAAGGAAATTTATTAAGGAGAGGTAAATTTTTAAGAAAATTTACTAAGGAAAGATAAATCTTTAAGAAAAGTTACTAAGAAAAAGGAAAATTTTCAGAATTTTTGAGAAAATTTACTACGGAAAGGTTAATTTTTAAGAAGATTTACTAAGGAAAAGGTAAATTTTCAGAATTTTTGAGAAAATTTACTAAGGAGAGGTAAATTTTTAAGAAAATTTACTAAGGGAAAGGTAAAATTTTAAGAATATTTACTAAGCAAAAGGTTAATTTTTGGAATTTTTAAGGAAGTTTACTAAGGAAAGTTAAATTTTTAAGAAAATTTACTAAGGAAAGGTAAATTGTTAAGAAAATTTACTAAGCAAAAGGTAAACTTTCAGAATTTTTGAGAAAATTTACCAAGGAAAGGTAAATTTTTAAGAAAATTTACTAAGGAAAGGTAAATTTTTCAAAAAATTTTATAAGGAAAAGGTAAATTTTTAAGAATATTTACTAAGCAAAAGGTTAATTTTTGGAATTTTTAAGGAAGTTTACTAAGGAAAGGTAAATTTTTAAGAACATTTACTAAGGAGAGGTAAATTTTGAAGAAAATTTACTAAGGAAAAGCTAAATTTTTAAGAAAATTTACTAAGGAGAGGTAAATTTTTAAGAAAATTTACTAAGCAGGGGTAAATTTTTAAGAAAGTTTACAAAGGAGAGGTAAATTTTTAAGAAAATTTAATAAGGAAAGTTAAATTTTTAAGAAAATTTACTAAGGAGACGTAGATTTTTAAGAAAACTTAGTAAGGAAAGATAAATTTTTAAGAAAATTTGCTAAGGAAAAGGTTAGTTTACAGAATTTTTTAGATAATTGACTAAGGAAAGGTAAATTTTTAAGAAAATTTACTAAGGAGAGGTAAATTTTGAAGAAAATTTACTAAGGAAAAGGTAAATTTTTAAGAAAATTTACCAAGGAGAGGTAAATTTTTAAGAAAATTTACTAAGGAGAGGTAAATTTTGAAGAAAATTTACTAAGGAAAGTTAAATTTTTAAAAAAATTTAATAAGGAGTGGTAAATTTTTAAGGAAATTTACTAAGGAGAGGTAAATTTTTAAGAAAATTTACTAAGGAAAGATAAATCTTTAAGAAAATTTACTAAGGAAAAGGTAAATTTTCAGAAATTTTGAGAAAATTTACTACGGAAAGGTTAATTTTTAAGAAAATTTACTAAGGATAAGGTAAATTTTCAGAATTTTTGAGAAAATTTACTAAGGAGAGGTAAATTTTCAAGAAAATTTAGTAAGGAAAAGGTAAATTTTTAAGAATATTTACTAAGCAAAAGGTTAATTTTTGGAATTTGTAAGGAAGTTTACTAAGGAAAGGTACATTTTTAAGAATATTTACTAAGGAAAGGTAAATTGTTAAGAAAATTTACTAAGGAAAATGTAAATTTTCAGAATTTTTGAGAAAATTTACTAAGGAAAGTTAAATTTTTAAGAAAATTTAATAAGCAAAAGGTAAAGGTTAGTTATCAGAATTTTTTAGAAAAATGGTAAATTTTCAGAATTTTTGAGAAAATTTGCTAAGGAAAGGTAAATTTTTAAGAAAATTTACAATGTAAATTTTGAAGAAAAGTTAAATTTTTAAGAAAATTTACGAAGCAAAAGGTAAACTTTCAGAATTTTTGAGAAAATTTACTAAGGAGAGGTAGATTTTTAACAAAATTTACTAAGGAGAGGAAAATTTTTAAGAAAATTTACTAAGGAAAGGTAAATTTTTAAGAAAATTTACTAAGGAAAGGTAAATTTTTAAGAAGATTTACTAAGGAAAGGTAAATTTTTAAGAAAATTTACTAAGGAAAGGTAAATTTTTGGAATTTTTAAGAAAATTTACGAAGCAAAGGTAAATTTTTAAGAAAATTTGCTATGGAAAGGTAAATTATTAAGAAAATTTACTAAGGAAAGATAAATCTTTTAGAAAATTTACTAAGCAAATGGTAAATTTTCAGAAGTTTTGAGAAAATTTACTAAGGAAAGGTTAGTTTTTAAGAAAATTTACTAAGGAAAAGGTAAATTTTCAGAATTTTTGAGAAAATTTACTAAGGATATTTAAATTTTTAAGAAAATTTATTAAGGAGAGGTAAATTTTTAAGAAAATTTACTAAGGAAAAATAAGGAAAGATAAATCTTTAAGAAAATTTTCTAAGCAAAAGTAAATTTTCACAATTTTTGAGAAAATTTACTAAGGAAAGGTTAATTTTTAAGAAAATTTACTAAGGAAAAGGCAAATTTTTAAGAAAATTTACTAAGCAAAAGGTAAATTTTCAGAATTTTTGAGAAAATTTACTAAGGAAATGTAAATTTTTAAGAAAATTTACTGAGGTAAAGGTTAGTTTTCAGAATTTTTTAGAAAATTTGCTAAGGAAAGGTAAATTTTTAAGAAAATTTACTAAGAAAATGGTAAATTTTCAGAATTTTTGAGAAAATTTACTAAAGAAAGGTAAATTTTTAAGAAAATTTACTAAGGAGAGGTAAATTTTGAAGAAAATTTACTAAGGAAAAGGTAAGTTTTTAAGAAAATTTACTAAGGAGAGGTAAATTTTTAAGAAAATTTACTAAGAAAAGTTAAATTTTTAAGAAAATTTACTAAGGAGAAGTAGATTTTTGAGAAAACTTACTAAGGGAAGATAAATCTTTAAGAAAATTTACTAAGAAAAAGGTAAATTTTCAGAATTTTTGAGAAAATTTACTAAGGAAAGGTTAATTTTTAAGAAAATTTAATAAGGAAAAGGAAAATTTTCAGAATTTTTGAGAAAATTTACAAAGGAGAGGTAAATATTTAAGAAAATTTACTAAGGAAAAGGTAAATTTTTAAGAAAATTTACTAAGGAAAAGGTTAGTTTTCAGAGTTTTTTAGAAAATTTACTAAGGAAAGGTAAATTTTTAAGAAAATTTACTAAGGAGAGGTAAATTTTGAAGAAAATTTACTAAGGAAAAGGTAAATTTTTAAAAAAATTTACTAAGGAGAGGTAAATTTTGAAGAAAATTTACTAAGGAAAGTTAAATTTTTAAGAAAATTTACTAAGGAGGGGTAAATTTTTAAGGAAATTTAATAAGGAGAGGTAAATTTTGAAGAAAATTTACTAAGGAAAAGGTAAATTTTTAAAAAAATTTACTAAGGAGAGGTAAATTTTGAAGAAAATTTACTAAGGAAAGTTAAATTTTTAAGAAAATTTACTAAGGAGGGGTAAAATTTTAAGAAAATTTAATAAGGAAAGTTAAATTTTTAAGAAAATTTACTAAGGAGACGTAGATTTTTAAGAAAACTTAGTAAGGAAAGATAAATTTTTAAGAAAATTTACTAAGGAAAAGGTTAGTTTTCAGAATTTTTTAGATAATTTAATAAGGAAAGGTAAATTTTTAAGAAAATTTACTAAGGAGAGGTAAATTTTGAAGAAAATTTACTAAGGAAAAGGTAAATTTTTAAGAAAATTTACCAAGGAGAGGTAAATTTTGAAGAAAATTTACTAAGGAAAGTTAAATTTTTAAAAAAAATTTAATAAGGAGTGGTAAATTTTTAAGGAGATTTACTAAGGAGAGGTAAATTTTTAAGAAAATTTACTAAGGAAAGATAAATCTTTAAGAAAATTTACTAAGGAAAAGGTAAATTTTCAGAAATTTTGAGAAAATTTACTACGGAAAGGTTAATTTTTAAGAAAATTTACTAAGGAAAAGGTAAATTTTCAGAATTTTTGAGAAAATTTACTAAGGAGACGTAAATTTTCAAGAAAATTTAGTAAGGAAAAGGTAAATTTTTAAGAATATTTACTAAGCAAAAGGTTAATTTTTGGAATTTGTAAGGAAGTTTACTAAGGAAAGGTAAATTTTTAAGAATATTTACTAAGGAAAGGTAAATTGTTAAGAAAATTTACTAAGGAAAATGTAAATTTTCAGAATTTTTGAGAAAATTTACTAAGGAAAAGTTAAATTTTCAGAATTTTTGTAAATTTTTAATAAAATTTACTAAGGAAAAGGTAAATTTTTTTAAGAAAATTTACTAAGCAAAAGGTTAATTTTTGGAATTTTTAAGAAAATTTACTAAGGAAAGGTAAATTTTTAGGAAAATTTACTAAGGAAAGGTAAATTTTTAAGAAAATTTACTAAGGAAAAGGTTAGTTTTCAGAATTTTTTAGAAAATTTACTAAGGAAAGGTAAATTTTGAAGAAAATTTACTAAGGAGAGGTAAATTTTGAAGAAAATTTACTAAGGAAAGATAAATTTTTAAGAAAATTTACTAAGGAAAGATAAATTTTTAAGAAAATTTACTAAGGAGAGGTAAATTTTTAAGGAAATTTACTAAGGAGAGGTAAATTTTTAAGGAAATTTACTAAGGAGAGGTAAATTTTTAAGAAAATTTACTAAGGAAATATAAATCTTTAAGAAAATTTACTAAGGAAAAGGTAAATTTTCAAAATTTTTGAGAAAATTTACTAGGGAAAAGTTAATTTTTAAGAAAATTTACTAAGGAAAAGGTAAATTTTCAGAATTTTTGAGAAAATTTACTAAGGAGAGGTAAATTTTCAAGAAAATTTAGTAAGGGAGGGGTAAATTTTTAAGAATATTTACTAAGCAAAAGATTAATTTTTGGAATTTTTAAGGAAGTTTACTAAGGAAAGGTAAATTTTTAAGAAAATTTACTAAGGAAAGGTAAATTGTTAAGAAAATTTACTAAGGAAAATGTAAATTTTCAGAATTTTTGAGAAAATTTACTAAGGAAAGTTAAATTGTTAAGAAAATTTACTAAGCAAAAGGTAAACTTTCAGAATTTTTGAGAAAATTTACCAAGGAAAGGTAAATTTTTAAGAAAATTTACTAAGGAGAGTTAAATTTTTAAGAAAATTTTCTAAGGAAAAGGTAAATTTTTAAGAATATTTACTAAGCAAAAGGTTAATTTTTGGAATTTTTAAGGAAGTTTACTAAGGAAAGGTAAATTTTTAAGAAAATTTACTAAGGAAAGGTAAATTGTTAAAAAAATTTACTAAGGAAAATGTAAGAATTTTTGAGAAAATTTACTAAGGAAAGTTAAATTTTTAAGAAAATATAATAAGCAAAAGGTAAACTTTCAAAATTTTTGAGAAAATTTACTAAGGAAAGGTAAATTTTGAAGAAAATTTACTAAGGAAAATGTAAATTTTCAGAATTTTTGAGAAAATTTACTAAGGAGAGGTAAATTTTCAAGAAAATTTACTAAGGAATAGGTAAATTTTTAACAAAATTTACTAAGCAATAGGATAATTTTTGAATTTTTAAGAAAATTTACTAAGGAAAGTTAAATTTTCAGGAAAATTTACTACGGAAAGGTAAGGTTTTAAGAAAGTTTACTATGGAAAGGTAAATTTTTAAGAAAATTTACTACGGAAAGGTAAATTTGTAATTTCTTACTAAGCAAAAGGTAAACTTTCAGAATTTTTGAGAAAATTTACCAAGGAAAGGTAAATTTTTAAGAAAATTTACTAAGGAGAGGTAAATTTTTCAGAAAATTTTCTAAGGAAAAGGTAAATTTTTAAGAATATTTACTAATCAAAAGGTTAATTTTTGGAATTTTTAAGGAAGTTTACTAAGGAAAGGTAAATTTTTAAGAAAATTTACTAAGGAAAGGTAAATTGTTAAGAAAATTTACTAAGGAAAATGTAAATTTTCAGAATTTTTGAGAAAATTTACTACGGAAAGTTAATTTTTAAGAAAATTTGTTAAGGAAAATGTAAATTTTCAGAATTTTTGAGAAAATTTACTAAGGAAAGTTAATTTTAAAGAAAATTTACTAAGGAGAGATAAATTTTTAAGGAAATTTATTAAGGAGAGGTAAATTTTTAAGAAAATTTACTAAGGAAAGATAAATCTTTAAGAAAAGTTACTAAGAAAAAGGAAAATTTTCAGAATTTTTGAGAAAATTTACTACGGAAAGGTTAATTTTTAAGAAGATTTACTAAGGAAAAGGTAAATTTTCAGAATTTTTGAGAAAATTTACTAAGGAGAGGTAAATTTTTAAGAAAATTTACTAAGGGAAAGGTAAAATTTTAAGAATATTTACTAAGCAAAAGGTTAATTTTTGGAATTTTTAAGGAAGTTTACTAAGGAAAGTTAAATTTTTAAGAAAATTTACTAAGGAAAGGTAAATTGTTAAGAAAATTTACTAAGCAAAAGGTAAACTTTCAGAATTTTTCAGAAAATTTACCAAGGAAAGGTAAATTTTTAAGAAAATTTACTAAGGCAAGGTAAATTTTTCAAAAACTTTTTTATAAGGAAAAGGTAAATTTTTAAGAATATTTACTAAACAAAAGGTTAATTTTTGGAATTTTTAAGGAAGTTTACTAAGGAAAGGTAAATTTTTAAGAACATTTACTAAGGAGAGGTAAATTTTGAAGAAAATTTACTAAGGAAAAGCTAAATTTTTAAGAAAATTTACTAAGGAGAGGTAAATTTTTAAGAAAATTTACTAAGCAGGGGTAAATTTTTAAGAAAGTTTACAAGGGAGAGGTAAATTTTTAAGAAAATTTAATAAGAAAAGTTAAATTTTTAAGAAAATTTACTAAGGAGACGTAGATTTTTAAGAAAACTTAGTAAGGAAAGATAAATTTTTAAGAAAATTTACTAAGGAAAAGGTTAGTTTACAGAATTTTTTAGATAATTGACTAAGGAAAGGTAAATTTTTAAGAAAATTTACTAAGGAGAGGTAAATTTTGAAGAAAATTTACTAAGGAAAAGGTAAATTTTTAAGAAAATTTACCAAGGAGAGGTAAATTTTTAAGAAAATTTACTAAGGAGAGGTAAATTTTGAAGAAAATTTACTAAGGAAAGTTAAATTTTTAAAAAAATTTAATAAGGAGTGGTAAATTTTTAAGGAAATTTACTAAGGAGAGGTAAATTTTTAAGAAAATTTACTAAGGAAAAGGTAAATTTTCAGAAATTTTGAGAAAATTTACTACGGAAAGGTTAATTTTTAAGAAAATTTACTAAGGATGAGGTAAATTTTCAGAATTTTTGAGAAAATTTACTAAGGAGAGGTAAATTTTCAAGAAAATTTAGTAAGGAAAAGGTAAATTTTTAAGAATATTTACTAAGCAAAAGGTTAATTTTTGGAATTTGTAAGGAAGTTTACTAAGGAAAGGTACATTTTTAAGAATATTTACTAAGGAAAGGTAAATTGTTAAGAAAATTTACTAAGGAAAATGTAAATTTTCAGAATTTTTGAGAAAATTTACTAAGGAAAGTTAAATTTTTAAGAAAATTTAATAAGCAAAAGGTAAAGGTTAGTTATCAGAATTTTTTAGAAAAATGGTAAATTTTCAGAATTTTTGAGAAAATTTGCTAAGGAAAGGTAAATTTTTAAGAAAATTTACAATGTAAATTTTGAAGAAAAGTTAAATTTTTAAGAAAATTTACGAAGCAAAAGGTAAACTTTCAGAATTTTTGAGAAAATTTACTAAGGAGAGGTAGATTTTTAACAAAATTTACTAAGGAGAGGAAAATTTTTAAGAAAATTTACTAAGGAAAGGTAAATTTTTAAGAAAATTTACTAAGGAAAGGTAAATTTTTAAGGAGATTTACTAAGGAAAGGTAAATTTTTAAGAAAATTTACTAAGGAAAGGTAAATTTTTGGAATTTTTAAGAAAATTTACGAAGCAAAGGTAAATTTTTAAGAAAATTTGCTATGGAAAGGTAAATTATTAAGAAAATTTACTAAGGAAAGATAAATCTTTTAGAAAATTTACTAAGCAAATGGTAAATTTTCAGAAGTTTTGAGAAAATTTACTAAGGAAAGGTTAGTTTTTAAGAAAATTTACTAAGGAAAAGGTAAATTTTCAGAATTTTTGAGAAAATTTACTAAGGATATTTAAATTTTTAAGAAAATTTATTAAGGAGAGGTAAATTTTTAAGAAAATTTACTAAGGAAAGATAAGGAAAGATAAATCTTTAAGAAAATTTTCTAAGCAAAAGTAAGTTTTCACAATTTTTGAGAAAATTTACTAAGGAAAGGTTAATTTTTAAGAAAATTTACTAAGGAAAAGGCAAATTTTTAAGAAAATTTACTAAGCAAAAGGTAAATTTTCAGAATTTTTGAGAAAATTTACTAAGGAAATGTAAATTTTTAAGAAAATTTACTGAGGTAAAGGTTAGTTTTCAGAATTTTTTAGAAAATTTGCTAAGGAAAGGTAAATTTTTAAGAAAATTTACTAAGAAAATGGTAAATTTTCAGAATTTTTGAGAAAATTTACTAAAGAAAGGTAAATTTTTAAGAAAATTTACTAAGGAGAGGTAAATTTTGAAGAAAATTTACTAAGGAAAAGGTAAGTTTTTAAGAAAATTTACTAAGGAGAGGTAAATTTTTAAGAAAATTTACTAAGAAAAGTTAAATTTTTAAGAAAATTTACTAAGGAGAAGTAGATTTTTGAGAAAACTTACTAAGGGAAGATAAATCTTTAAGAAAATTTACTAAGAAAAAGGTAAATTTTCAGAATTTTTGAGAAAATTTACTAAGGAAAGGTTAATTTTTAAGAAAATTTAATAAGGAAAAGGAAAATTTTCAGAATTTTTGAGAAAATTTACAAAGGAGAGGTAAATATTTAAGAAAATTTACTAAGGAAAAGGTAAATTTTTAAGAAAATTTACTAAGGAAAAGGTTAGTTTTCAGAGTTTTTTAGAAAATTTACTAAGGAAAGGTAAATTTTTAAGAAAATTTACTAAGGAGAGGTAAATTTTGAAGAAAATTTACTAAGGAAAAGGTAAATTTTTAAAAAAATTTACTAAGGAGAGGTAAATTTTGAAGAAAATTTACTAAGGAAAGTTAAATTTTTAAGAAAATTTACTAAGGAGGGGTAAATTTTTAAGGAAATTTACTAAGGAGAGGTAAATTTTTAAGAAAATTTACTAAGGAAAGATAAATCTTTAAGAAAATTTACTAAGGAAAAGGTAAATTTTCACAATTTTTGAGAAAATTTACTACGGAAAGGTTAATTTTTAAAAAAATTTACTAAGGAAAAGGTAAATTTTCAGAATTTTTGAGAAAATTTACTAAGGAGAGGTAAATTTTCAAGAAAATTTAGTAAGGGAAAGGTAAATTTTTAAGAATATTTACTAAACAAAAGGTTAATTTTTGGAATTTGTAAGGAAGTTTACTAAGGAAAGGTAAATTTTTAAGAATATTTACTAAGGAAAGGTAAATTGTTAAGAAAATTTACTAAGGAAAATGTAAATTTTCAGAATTTTTGAGAAAATTTACTAAGGAAAAGGTAAATTTTCAGAATTTTTGTAAATTTTTAATAAAATTTACTAAGGAAAAGGTAAATTTTTAAGAAAATTTACTAAGCAAAAGGTTAATTTTTGGAATTTTTAAGAAAATTTACTAAGGAAAGATAAATTTTTAGGAAAATTTACTAAGGAAAGGTAAATTTTTAAGAAAATTTACTAAAGAAAAGGTTAGTTTTCAGAATTTTTTAGAAAATTTACTAAGGAAAGGTAAATTTTTAAGAAAATTTACTAAGGAGAGGTAAATTTTGAAGAAAATTTACTAAGGAAAAGGTAAGAAAATTTACTAAGGAGAAGTAAATTTTTAAGGAAATTTACTAAGGAGAGGTAAATTTTTAAGGAAATTTACTAAGGAAAGGTAAATTTTTAAGAAAATTTACTAAGGAAAAGGTTAGTTTTCAGAATTTTTTAGAAAATTTACTAAGGAAAGGTAAATTTTTAAGAAAATTTACTAAGGAGAGGTAAATTTTGAAGAAAATTTACTAAGGAAAAGGTAAATTTTTAAGAAAATTTACTAAGGAGAAGTAAATTTTTAAGAAAATTTGCTAAGGAAAGATAAATCTTTAAGAAAATTTACTAAGGAAAAGGTAAATTTTCAAAATTGTTGAGAAAATTTACTACGGAAAGGTTAATTTTTAAGAAAATTTACTAAGGAAAAGGTAAATTTTCAGAATTTTTGAGAAAATTTACTAAGGAGAGGTAAATTTTCAAGAAAATTTAGTAAGGGAGGGGTAAATTTTTAAGAATATTTACTAAGCAAAAGGTTAATTTTTGGAATTTTTAAGGAAGTTTACTAAGGAAAGGTAAATTTTTAAGAATATTTACTAAGGAAAGGTAAATTGTTAAGAAAATTTACTAAGGAAAATGTAAATTTTCAGAATTTTTGAGAAAATTTACTAAGGAAAGTTAAATTTTTAAGAAAATTTAATAAGCAAAAGGTAAAGGTTAGTTATCAGAATTTTTTAGAAAAATGGTAAATTTTCAGAATTTTTGAGAAAATTTACTAAGGAAAGGTTAATTTTTAAGAAAATTTACAATGTAAATTTTGAAGAAAAGTTAAATTTTTAAGAAAATTTACGAAGCAAAAGGTAAACTTTCAGAATTTTTGAGAAAATTTACTAAGGAGTGGTAAATTTTTAACAAAATTTACTAAGGAGAGGAAAATTTTTAAGAAAATTTACTAAGGAAAGGTAAATTTTTAAGAAAATTTACTAAGAAAAGGTAAATTTTTAAGAAAATTTACTAAGGAAAGGTAAATTTTTAAGAAAATTTACTAAGGAAAGGTAAATTTTTGGAATTTTTAAGAAAATTTACGAAGGAAAGGTAAATATTTAAGAAAATTTGCTATGGAAAGGTAAATTATTAAGAAAATTTACTAAGGAAAGATAAATCTTTTAGAAAATTTACTAAGCAAATGGTAAATTTTCAGAAGTTTTGAGAAAATTTACTAAGGAAAGGTTAGTTTTTAAGAAAATTTACTAAGGAAAAGGTAAATTTTCAGAATTTTTGAGAAAATTTACTAAGGATATTTAAATTTTTAAGAAAATTTATTAAGGAGAGGTAAATTTTTAAGAAAATTTACTAAGAATAAATCTTTAAGAAAATTTTCTAAGCAAAAGTAAATTTTCACAATTTTTGAGAAAATTTACTAAGGAAAGGTTAATTTTTAAGAAAATTTACTAAGGAAAAGGCAAATTTTTAAGAAAATTTACTAAGCAAAAGGTAAATTTTCAGAATTTTTGAGAAAATTTACTAAGGAAATGTAAATTTTTAAGAAAATTTACTGAGGAAAAGGTTAGTTTTCAGAATTTTTTAGAAAATTTGCTAAGGAAAGGTAAATTTTTAAGAAAATTTACTAAGAAAATGGTAAATTTTCAGAATTTTTGAGAAAATTTACTAAAGAAAGGTAAATTTTTAAGAAAATTTACTAAGGAGAGGTAAATTTTGAAGAAAATTTACTAAGGAAAAGGTAAGTTTTTAAGAAAATTTACTAAGGAGAGGTAAATTTTTAAGAAAATTTACTAAGAAAAGTTAAATTTTTAAGAAAATTTAATAAGGAGAAGTAGATTTTTGAGAAAACTTACTAAGGGAAGATAAATCTTTAAGAAAATTTACTAAGAAAAAAGTAAATTTTCAGAATTTTTGAGAAAATTTACTAAGGAAAGGTTAATTTTTAAGAAAATTTAATAAGGAAAAGGAAAATTTTCAGAATTTTTGAGAAAATTTACAAAGGAGAGGTAAATATTTAAGAAAATTTACTAAGGAAAAGGTAAATTTTTAAGAAAATTTACTAAGGAAAAGGTTAGTTTTCAGAGTTTTTTAGAAAATTTACTAAGGAAAGGTAAATTTTTAAGAAAATTTACTAAGGAGAGGTAAATTTTGAAGAAAATTTACTAAGGAAAAGGTAAATTTTTAAAAAAATTTACTAAGGAGAGGTAAGGAAAGTTAAATTTTTAAGAAAATTTACTAAGGAGGGGTAAATTTTTAAGGAAATTTACTAAGGAGAGGTAAATTTTTAAGAAAATTTACTAAGGAAAGATAAATCTTTAAGAAAATTTACTAAGGAAAAGGTAAATTTTCAGAATTTTTGAGAAAATTTACTACGGAAAGGTTAATTTTTAAAAAAATTTACTAAGGAAAAGGTAAATTTTCAGAATTTTTGAGAAAATTTACTAAGGAGAGGTAAATTTTCAAGAAAATTTAGTAAGGGAAAGGTAAATTTTTAAGAATATTTACTAAACAAAAGGTTAATTTTTGGAATTTGTAAGGAAGTTTACTAAGGAAAGGTAAATTTTTAAGAATATTTACTAAGGAAAGGTAAATTGTTAAGAAAATTTACTAAGGAAAATGTAAATTTTCAGAATTTTTGAGAAAATTTACTAAGGAAAAGGTAAATTTTCAGAATTTTTGTAAATTTTTAATAAAATTTACTAAGGAAAAGGTAAATTTTTAAGAAAATTTACTAAGCAAAAGGTTAATTTTTGGAATTTTTAAGAAAATTTACTAAGGATAGATAAATTTTTAGAAAAATTTACTAAGGAAAGGTAAATTTTTAAGAAAATTTACTAAAGAAAAGGTTAGTTTTCAGAATTTTTTAGAAGATTTACTAAGGAAAGGTAAATTTTTAAGAAAATTTACTAAGGAGAGGTAAATTTTGAAGAAAATTTACTAAGGAAAAGGTAAATTTTTAAGAAAATTTACTAAGGAGAAGTAAATTTTTAAGGAAATTTACTAAGGAGAGGTAAATTTTTAAGGAAATTTACTAAGGAAAGGTAAATTTGTAAGAAAATTTACTAAGGAAAAGGTTAGTTTTCAGAATTTTTTAGAAAATTTACTAAGGAAAGGTAAATTTTTAAGAAAATTTACTAAGGAGAGGTAAATTTTGAAGAAAATTTACTAAGGAAAAGGTAAATTTTTAAGAAAATTTACTAAGGAGAAGTAAATTTTTAAGAAAATTTACTAAGGAAAGATAAATCTTTAAGAAAATTGACTAAGGAAAAGGTAAATTTTCAAAATTGTTGAGAAAATTTACTACGGAAAGGTTAATTTTTAAGAAAATTTACTAAGGAAAAGGTAAATTTTCAGAATTTTTGAGAAAATTTACTAAGGAGAGGTAAATTTTCAAGAAAATTTAGTAAGGGAGGGGTAAATTTTTAAGAATATTTACTAAGCAAAAGGTTAATTTTTGGAATTTTTAAGGAAGTTTACTAAGGAAAGGTAAATTTTTAAGAAAATTTACTAAGGAAAGGTAAATTGTTAAGAAAATTTACTAAGGAAAATGTAAATTTTCAGAATTTTTGCGAAAATTTACTAATGAAAATTAAATTGTTCAGAAAATTTACTAAGCAAAAGGTAAACTTTCAGAATTTTTGAGAAAATTTACCAAGGAAAGGTAAATTTTTAAGAAAATTTACTAAGGAGAGTTAAATTTTTAAGAAAATTTTCTAACGAAAATGTAAATTTATAAGAATATTTACTAAGCAAAAGGTTAATTTTTGGAATTTTTAAGGAAGTTTACTAAGGAAAGGTAAATTTTTAAGAAAATTTTCTAACGAAAATGTAAATTTATAAGAATATTTACTAAGCAAAAGGTTAATTTTCAGAATTTTTGAGAAAATTTACTACGGAAAGGTTAATTTTTAAGAAAATTTACTAAGGAAAATGTAAATTTTCAGAATTTTTGAGAAAATTTACTAAGGAAAGTTAATTTTTAAGAAAATTTACTAAGGAGAGGTAAATTTTTAAGGAAATTTATTAAGGAGAGGTAAATTTTTAAGAAAATTTACTAAGGAAAGATAAATCTTTAAGAAAATTTACTAAGAAAAAGTTAAATTTTCAGAATTTTTGAGAAAATTTACTACGGAAAGGTTAATTTTTAAGAAAATTTACTAAGGAGAAGGTAAATTTTCAGAATTTTTGAGAAAATTTACTAAGGAGAGGTAAATTTTTAAGAAAATTTACTAAGGGAAAGGTAAAATTTTAAGAATATTTACAAAGCAAAAGGTTAATTTTTGGAATTTTTAAGGAAGTTTACTAAGGAAAGGTAAATTTTTAAGAAAATTTACTAAGGAAAGGTAAATTGTTAAAAAAATTTACTAAGGAAAATGTAAATTTTCAGAATTTTTGAGAAAATTTACTAAGGAAATTTAAATTTTTAAGAAAATTTACTAAGCAAAAGGTAAACTTTCAGAATTTTTGAGAAAATTTACCAAGGAAAGGTAAATTTTTAAGAAAATTTACTAAGGAGAGGTAAATTTTGAAGAAAATTTACTAAGGAAAAGTTAAATTTTTAAGAAAATTTACTAAGGAGAGGTAAATTTTTAAGAAAATTTGCTAAGGAGGGGTAAATTTTCAAGAAAGTTTACAAAGGAGAGGTAAATTTTTAAGAAAATTTACTAAGGAGAGGTAAATTTTTAAGGAAATTTACTAAGGAGAGGTAAATTTTTAAGGAAATTTACTAAGGAGAGGTAAATTTTTAAGAAAATTTACTAAGGAAAGATAAATCTTTAAGAAAATTTACTAAGGAAAAGGTAAATTTTCAGAATTTTTGAGAAAATTTACTAGGGAAAGGTTAATTTTTAAGAAAATTTACTAAGGAAAAGGTAAATTTTCAGAATTTTTGAGAAAATTTACTAAGGAGAGGTAAATTTTCAAGAAAATTTAGTAAGGGAAAGGTAAATTTTTAAGAATATTTACTAAGCAAAAGCTTAATTTTTGGAATTTGTAAGGACGTTTACTAAGGAAAGGTAAATTTTTAAGAATATTTACTAAGGAAAGGTAAATTGTTAAGAAAATTTACTAAGGAAAATGTAAATTTTCAGAATTTTCGAGAAAATTTACTAAGGAAAGTTAAATTTTAAGAAAATTTAATAAGCAAAAGGGAAAGGTTATTTATCAGAATTATTTAGAAAAATGGTAAATTTTCAGAATTTTTGAGAAAATTTACTAAGGAAAGGTAAATTTTTAAGAAAATTTACAAAGGTAAATTTTGAAGAAAAGTTAAATTTTTAAGAAAATTTACGAAGCAAAAGGTAAACTTTCAGAATTTTTGAGAAAATTTACTAAGGAGAGGTAAATTTTTAACAAAATTTACTAAGGAGAGGAAAATTTTTAAGAAAATTTACTAAGGAAAGTTAAAAATTTTTAAGAAAATTTACTAAGGAAGGGTAAATTTTTAAGAAAATTTACTACGGAAAGGTAAATTTTTAAGAAAATTTACTAAGGAGAGGTAAATTTTTGGAATTTTTAAGAAAATTTACGAAGGAAAGGTAAATTTTTAAGAAAATTTGCTATGGAAAGGTAAATTATTAAGAAAATTTACTAAGGAAAGATAAATCTTTTAGAAAATTTACTAAGCAAATGGTAAATTTTCAGAAGTTTTGAGAAAATTTACTAAGGAAAGGTTAGTTTTTAAGAAAATTTAATAAGGAAAAGGTAAATTTTCAGAATTTTTGAGAAAATTTACTAAGGAGATTTAAATTTTTAAGAAAATTTATTAAGGAGAGGTAAATTTTCAAGAAAATTTACTAAGGACAGGTAAATTTTTAAGAAAATTTACTAAGGAAAGATAAATCTTTAAGAAAATTTTCTAAGCAAAAGGTAAATTTTCACAAGGAAAGGTAATTTTTAAGAAAATTTACTAAGGAAAAAGTAAATTTTAAGAATTTTTGAGAAAATTTACTAAGAGGTGTAAATTTTTAAGAAAATTTACTAAGGAAAAGGCAAATTTTTAAGAAAATTTACTAAGCAAAAGGTAAATTTTCAGAATTTTTGAGAAAGTTTACTAAGGAAAGGTAAATTTTTAAGAAAATTTACTGAGGAAAAGGTTAGTTTTCAGAATTTTTTAGAAAATTTACTAAAGAAAGGTAAATTTTTAAGAAAATTTACTAAGGAGAGGTAAATTTTGAAGAAAATTTACTAAGGAGAAGTAGATTTTTGAGAAAACTTACTAAGGGAAGATAAATCTTTAAGAAAATTTACTAAGAAAAAGCTAAATTTTCAGAATTTTTGAGAAAATTTACTAAGGAAAGTTAATTTTTAAGAAAATTTAATAAGGAAAAGGTAAATTTTCAGTATTTTTGAGAAAATTTACAAAGGAGATGTAAATATTTAAGAAAATTTACTAAGGAAAAGGTAAATTTTTAAGAAAATTTACTAAGCAAAAGGTTAGTTTTTGGAATTTTTTAGAAAGTTTACTAAGGACAGGTAAATTTTTAAGAAAATTTACTAAGGAAAGGTAAATTGTTAAGAAAATTTACTATGGAAAATTTAAGTTTTCAGAATTTTTGAGAAAATTTACTTAGGAAAGTTAAATTTTTAAGAAAATTTACTAAGCAAAAGTTAAACTTTCAGAATTTTTGAGAAAATTTACTAAGGAAAGGTAAATTTTTAAGAAAATTTACTAAGGAAATATAAATCTTTAAGAAAATTTACTAAGAAAAAGGTAAATTTTCAGAATTTTTGAGAAAATTTACTAAGGAAATGTTAATTATTAAGAAAATTTACTAAGGAAAAGGTAAATTTTCAGAATTTTTGAGAAAATTTACTAAGGAGAGGTAAATTTTTAAGAAAATTTACTAAACAATAGGTTAATTTTTGGAATTTTTAGGAAAAATTACTAAGGAAAGGTAAATTTTTATGAAAATTTACTAAGGGGAGGTAAATTTTGAAGAAAATTTAATAAGGAAATTTAAATTTTTAAGAAATTTTACTAAGGAGAGGTAAATTTTTAAGGAAATTTACTAAGGAGATGTAAATTTTTAAGAAAATTTACTAAGGAAAGGTAAATTGTTAAGAAAATTTACTAAGGAAAATGTAAATTTTCAGAATTTTTGAGAAAATTTACTAAGGAAAGTTAAATTTTTAGAAAATTTACTAAGCAAAAGGTAAACTTTCAAAATTTTTGAGAAAATTTACTAAGGCAAGGTAAATTTTTAAGAAAATTTACTAAGGAAATATAAATCTTTAAGAAAATTTACTGAGAAAAAGGTAAAGTTTCAGAATTTTTGAGAAAATTTACTAAGGAAAGGTTAATTTTTAAGAAAATTTACTAAGGAAAAGGTAAATTTTCAGAATTTTTGAGAAAATTTACTAAGGAGAGGTAAATTTTCAAGAAAATTTACTAAGGAATAGGTAAATTTTTAAGAAAATTTACTAAGGAAATATAAATCTTTAAGAAAATTTACTGAGAAAAAGGTAAAGTTTCAGAATTTTTGAGAAAATTTACTAAGGAAAGGTTAATTTTTAAGAAAATTTACTAAGGAAAAGGTAAATTTTCAGAATTTTTGAGAAAATTTACTAAGGAGAGGTAAATTTTCAAGAAAATTTACTAAGGAATAGGTAAATTTTTAAGATTACTAAGCAATAGGTTAATTTTTGGAATTTTTAAGAAAATTTACTAAGGAAAGTTAAATTTTCAGGAAAATTTACTAAGGAAAGGTAAATTTTTAAGAAAATTTACTATGGAAAGGTAAATTTTTAAGAAAATTGACTACGGAAAGGTAAATTTGTAAGAAAGTTTACTAAGCAAAAGTTAAACTTTCAGAATTTTTGAGAAAATTTTCTAAGGAAAGGTAAATTTTTAAGAAAATTTGAGAAAATTTACTAAGGAAAGGTAAATTTTCAGAATTTTTGAGAAAATTTACTAAGGAAAGGTAAATTTTTAACAAAATTTGCTAAGGAGAGGTAACTTTTAAAGAAAATTTACTAAGGAAAGGTAAATTTTTAAGAAAATTTACTAAGGAAAGGTAAATTTTTAAGAAAATTTACTAAGGAAAGGTAAGTTTTTGGAATTTTTAAGAAAATTTACGAAGGAAAGGTAAATTTTTAAGAAAATTTGCTATGGAAAGGTAAATTATTAAGAAAATTTACTAAGGAAAGATAAATCTTTAAGAAAATTTACTAAGCAAATGGTAAATTTTCAGAATTTTTGAGAAAATTTACTAAGGAAAAGTTAATTTTTAAGAAAATTTACTAAGGAAAAGGTAAATTTTCAGAATTTTTTAGAAAATTTACTAAGGGGAGGTAAATTTTCAAGAAAATTTAGTAAGGGAAAGGTAAATTTTTAAGAATATTTACTAAGCAAAAGCTTAATTTTTGGAATTTGTAAGGAAGTTTACTAAGGAAAGGTAAATTTTTAAGAATATTTACTAAGGAAAGGTAAATTGTTAAGAAAATTTACTAAGGAAAATGTAAATTTTCAGAATTTTCGACAAAATTTACTAAGGAAAGTTAAATTTTAAGAAAATTTAATAAGCAAAAGGGAAAGGTTAGTTATCAAAATTTTTTAGAAAAATGGTAAATTTTCAGAATTTTTGAGAAAATTTACTAAGGAAAGGTAAATTTTTAAGAAAATTTACAAAGGTAAATTTTGAAGAAAAGTTAAATTTTTAAGAAAATTTACGAAGCAAAATGTAAACTTTCAGAATTTTTGATAAAATTTACTAAGGAGAGGTAAATTTTTAACAAAATTTACTAAGGAGAGGAAAATTTTTAAGAAAATTTACTAAGGAAAGGTAAATTTTTAAGAAAATTTACTAAGGAAAGGTAAATTTTTAAGAAAATTTACTACGGAAAGGTAAATTTTTAAGAAAATTTACTAAGGAAAGGTAAATTTTTGGAATTTTTAAGAAAATTTACGAAGGAAAGGTAAATTTTTAAGAAAATTTGCTATGGAAAGGTAAATTATTAAGAAAATTTACTAAGGAAAGATAAATCTTTTAGAAAATTTACTAAGCAAATGGTAAATTTTCAGAAGTTTTGAGAAAATTTACTAAGGAAAGGTTAGTTTTTAAGAAAATTTACTAAGGAAAAGGTAAATTTTCAGAATTTTTGAGAAAATTTACTAAGGAGATTTAAATTTTTAAGAAAATTTATTAAGGAGAGGTAAATTTTTAAGAAAATTTACTAAGGACAGGTAAATTTGTAAGAAAATTTACTAAGGAAAGATAAATCTTTAAGAAAATTTTCTAAGCAAAAGGTAAACTTTCACAATTTTTGAGAAAATTTACTAAGGAAAGGTTAATTTTTAAGAAAATTTTCTAAGGAAAAAGTAAATTTTTAGAATTTTTGAGAAAATTTGCTAAGGAGATGTAAATTTTTAAGAAAATTTACTAACGAAAAGGCAAATTTTTAAGAAAATTTACTAAGCAAAAGGTAAATTTTCAGAATTTTTGAGAAAATTTACTAAGGAAAGGCAAATTTTTAAGAAAATTTACTAAGGAAAAGGTTAGTTTTCAAAATTTTTGAGAAAATTTACTAAGGAAAGGTAAATTTTTAAGAAAATTTACTAAGAAAATGGTAAATTTTCAGATTTTTTGAGAAAATTTACTAAAGAAAGGTAAATTTTTAAGAAAATTTACTAAGGAGAGGTAAATTTTGAAGAAAATTTACTAAGGAAAAGGTAAGTTTTTAAGAAAATTTACTAAGGAGAGGTAAATTTTTAAGAAAATTTACTAAGGAAAGTTAAATTTTTAAGAAAATTTACTAAGGAGAAGTAGATTTTTGAGAAAACTTACTAAGGGAAGATAAATCTTTAAGAAAATTTACCAAGAAAAAGGTAAATTTTCAGAATTTTTGAGAAAATTTATTAAGGAAAGGTTAAATTTTAAGAAAATTTAATAAGGAAAAGGTAAATTTTCAGAATGTTTGAGAAAATTTACAAAGGAGAGGTAAATATTTAAGAAAATTTACTAAGGAAAAGGTAAATTTTTAAGAAAATTTACTAAGCAAAAGGTTAATTTTTGGAATTTTTTAGAAAGTTTACTAAGGAAAGGTAAATTTTTAAGAAAATTTACTAAGGAAAGGTAAATTGTTAAGAAAATTTACTAAGGAAAATTTAAATTTTCAGAATTTTTGAGAAAATTTACTAAGGAAAGTTAAATTTTTAAGAAAATTTACTAAGGAGATGTAAATTTTGAAGAAAATTTAATAAGGAAATTTAAATTTTTAAGAAATTTTACTAAGGAGAGGTAAATTTTTAAGGAAATTTACTAAGGAGAGGTAAATTTTTAAGAAAATTTACTAAGGAAAGATAAATCTTTAAGAATATTTACTAAGAAAAAGGTAAATTTTCAGAATTTTTGAGAAAATTTACTAAGGAGACTTAAATTTTTAAAAAAATTTAGTAAGGGAAAGGTAAATTTTTAACAATATTTACTAAGCAAAAGGTTAATTTTTGGAATTTTTAAGGAAGTTTACTAAGGAAAGGTAAATTTTTAAGAAAATTTACTAAGGAAAGGTAAATTGTTAAGAAAATTTACTAAGGAAAATGTAAATTTTCAGAATTTTTGAGGAAATTTACTAAGGAAAGTTAAATTTTTAAGAAAATTTACTAAGCAAAAGGTAAACTTTCAGAATTTTTGAGAAAATTTACTAAGGAGAGGTAAATTTTCAAGAAAATTTACTAAGGAATAGATAAATTTTTAAGAAAATTAACTAAGCAATAAGTGAATTTTTGGAATTTTTAAGAAAATTTACTAAGGAAAGTTAAATTTTCAGGAAAATTTACTAACGAAAGGTAAATTTTTAAGAAAATTTACTATGGAAAGGTAAATTTTTAAGAAAATTGACTACGGAAAGGTAAATTTGTAAGAAAGTTTACTAAGCAAAAGGTAAACTTTCAGAATTTTTGAGAAAATTTTCTAAGGAAAGGTAAATTTTTAAGAAAATTTGAGAAAATTTACTAAGGAAAGGTAAATTTTTAAGAAAATTTACTAAGGTAAATTTTGAAGAAAAGTTAAATTTTTAAGAAAATTTACGAAGCAAAAGGTAAACTTTCAGAATTTTTGAGAAAATTTACTAAGGAAAGGTGAATTTTTAACAAAATTTGCTAAGGAGAGGTAAATTTTCAGAATTTTTGAGAAAATTTACTAAGGAAAGGTAAATTTTTAACAAAATTTGCTAAGGAGAGGTAACTTTTAAAGAAAATTTACTAAGGAAAGGTAAATTTTTAAGAAAATTTACTAAGGAAAGGTAAATTTTTAAGAAAATTTACTATGGAAAGGTAAATTTTTAAGAAAATTTACTAAGGAAAGGTAAGTTTTTGGAATTTTTAAGAAAATTTACGAAGGAAATGTAAATTTTTAAGAAAATTTGCTATGGAAAGGTAAATTATTAAGAAAATTTACTAAGGAAAGATAAATCTTTAAGAAAATTTACTAAGCAAATGGTAAATTTTCAGAATTTTTGAGAAAATTTACTAAAGAAAGGTTAATTTTTAAGAAAATTTACTAAGGAAAAGGTAAATTTTCAGAATTTTTGAGAAAATTTACTAAGGAGATTTAAATTTTTAAGAAAATTTATTAAGGAGAGGTAAATTTTTAAGAAAATTTACTAAGGAGAAATAAATTTTTAAGAAAATTTACTAAGGAAAGATAAATCTTTAAGAAAATTTTCTAAGCAAAATGTAAATTTTCATAATTTTTAAGAAAATTTTCTAAGGAAAAAGTAGAAGTTTTTTGAATTTTTGAGATAATTTACTAAGGAAAGATAAATCTTTAAGAATATTTACTAAGAAAAAGGTAAATTTTCAGAATTTTTGAGAAAATTTACTAAGGAGACTTAAATTTTTAAAAAAATTTAGTAAGGGAAAGGTAAATTTTTAACAATATTTACTAAGCAAAAGGTTAATTTTTGGAATTTTTAAGGAAGTTTACTAAGGAAAGGTAAATTTTTAAGAAAATTTACTAAGGAAAGGTAAATTGTTAAGAAAATTTACTAAGGAAAATGTAAATTTTCAGAATTTTTGAGGAAATTTACTAAGGAAAGTTAAATTTTTAAGAAAATTTACTAAGCAAAAGGTAAACTTTCAGAATTTTTGAGAAAATTTACTAAGGAGAGGTAAATTTTCAAGAAAATTTACTAAGGAATAGATAAATTTTTAAGAAAATTAACTAAGCAATAAGTTAATTTTTGGAATTTTTAAGAAAATTTACTAAGGAAAGTTAAATTTTCAGGAAAATTTACTAACGAAAGGTAAATTTTTAAGAAAATTTACTATGGAAAGGTAAATTTTTAAGAAAATTGACTACGGAAAGGTAAATTTGTAAGAAAGTTTACTAAGCAAAAGGTAAACTTTCAGAATTTTTGAGAAAATTTTCTAAGGAAAGGTAAATTTTTAAGAAAATTTGAGAAAATTTACTAAGGAAAGGTAAATTTTTAAGAAAATTTACTAAGGTAAATTTTGAAGAAAAGTTAAATTTTTAAGAAAATTTACGAAGCAAAAGGTAAACTTTCAGAATTTTTGAGAAAATTTACTAAGGAAAGGTAAATTTTTAACAAAATTTGCTAAGGAGAGGTAAATTTTCAGAATTTTTGAGAAAATTTACTAAGGAAAGTTAAATTTTTAACAAAATTTGCTAAGGAGAGGTAACTTTTAAAGAAAATTTACTAAGGAAAGGTAAATTTTTAAGAAAATTTACTAAGGAAAGGTAAATTTTTAAGAAAATTTACTATGGAAAGGTAAATTTTTAAGAAAATTTACTAAGGAAAGGTAAGTTTTTGGAATTTTTAAGAAAATTTACGAAGGAAATGTAAAATTTGCTATGGAAAGGTAAATTATTAAGAAAATTTACTAAGGAAAGATAAATCTTTAAGAAAATTTACTAAGCAAATGGTAAATTTTCAGAATTTTTGAGAAAATTTACTAAAGAAAGGTTAATTTTTAAGAAAATTTACTAAGGAAAAGGTAAATTTTCAGAATTTTTGAGAAAATTTACTAAGGAGATTTAAATTTTTAAGAAAATTTATTAAGGAGAGGTAAATTTTTAAGAAAATTTACTAAGGAGAAATAAATTTTTAAGAAAATTTACTAAGGAAAGATAAATCTTTAAGAAAATTTTCTAAGCAAAATGTAAATTTTCATAATTTTTAAGAAAATTTTCTAAGGAAAAAGTAGAAGTTTTTTGAATTTTTGAGATAATTTACTAAGGAGAGGTAAATTTTTAAGAAAATTTACTAAGGAAAAGGGTAATTTTTAAGAAAATTTACTAAGCAAAAGGTAGAAAATTTACTAAGGGAAGGTAAATTTTTAAGAAAATTTACTAAGAAAATGGTAAATTTTCAGAATTTTTGAGAAAACTTACTAAAGAAAGGTAAATTTTTAAGAAAATTTACTAAGGAGAGGTAAATTTTGAAGAAAATTTACGAAGGCGACGGAAATTTTTAAGAAAATTTACTAAGTAAAGTTAAATTTTTAAGAAAATTTACTAAGGAGAAGTAGATTTTTAAGAAAACTTACTAAGGGAAGATAAACCTTTAAGAAAATTTACTAAGAAAAAAGTAGATTTTCAGAATTTTTGAGAAAATTTACTAAGGAAAGGTAAATTTTTAAGAAAATTTACTAAGAAAATGGTAAATTTTCAGATTTTTAGAGAAAATTTACTAAAGAAAGGTAAATTTTTAAGAAAATTTACTGAGGAGAGGTAAATTTTGAAGAACATTTACTAAGGAAAAGGTAAGTTTTTAAGAAAATTTACTAAGGAGAGGTAAATTTTTAAGAAAATTTACTAAGAAAAGTTAAATTTTTAAGAAAATTTACTATGGAGAAGTAGATTTTTGAGAAAACTTACTAAGGGAAGATAAATCTTTAAGAAAATTTACCAAGAAAAAGGTAAATTTTCAGAATTTTTGAGAAAATTTACTAAGGAAAGGTTATTTTAAGAAAATTTAATAAGGAAAAGGTAAATTTTCAGAATGTTTGAGAAAATTTACAAAGGAGAGGTAAATATTTAAGAAAATTTACTAAGGAAAAGGTAAATTTTTAAGAAAATTTACTAAGCAAAAGGTTAATTTTTGGAATTTTTTAGAAAGTTTACTAAGGAAAGGTAAATTTTTAAGAAAATTTACTAAGGAAAGGTAAATTGTTAAGAAAATTTACTAAGGAAAATTTAAATTTTCAGAATTTTTGAGAAAATTTACTAAGGAAAGTTAAATTTTTAAGAAAATTTACTAAGGAGATGTAAATTTTGAAGAAAATTTAATAAGGAAATTTAAATTTTTAAGAAATTTTACTAAGGAGAGGTAAATTTTTAAGGAAATTTACTAAGGAGAGGTAAATTTTTAAGAAAATTTACTAAGGAAAGATAAATCTTTAAGAATATTTACTAAGAAAAAGGTAAATTTTCAGAATTTTTGAGAAAATTTACTAAGGAGACTTAAATTTTTAAAAAAATTTAGTAAGGGAAAGGTAAATTTTTAACAATATTTACTAAGCAAAAGGTTAATTTTTGGAATTTTTAAGGAAGTTTACTAAGGAAAGGTAAATTTTTAAGAAAATTTACTAAGGAAAGGTAAATTGTTAAGAAAATTTACTAAGGAAAATGTAAATTTTCAGAATTTTTGAGGAAATTTACTAAGGAAAGTTAAATTTTTAAGAAAATTTACTAAGCAAAAGGTAAACTTTCAGAATTTTTGAGAAAATTTACTAAGGAGAGGTAAATTTTCAAGAAAATTTACTAAGGAATAGGTAAATTTTTAAGAAAATTTACTAAGCAATAAGTTAATTTTTGGAATTTTGAAGAAAATTTACTAAGGAAAGTTAAATTTTCAGGAAAATTTACTAAGGAAAGGTAAATTTTTAAGAAAATTGACTACGGAAAGGTAAATTTGTAAGAAAGTTTACTAAGCAAAAGGTAAACTTTCAGAATTTTTGAGAAAATTTTCTAAGGAAAGGTAAATTTTTAAGAAAATTTGAGAAAATTTACTAAAGAAAGGTAAATTTTTAAGAAAATTTACTAAGGTAAATTTTGAAGAAAAGTTAAATTTTTAAGAAAATTTACGAAGCAAAAGGTAAACTTTCAGAATTTTTGAGAAAATTTACTAAGGAAAGGTAAGTTTTTAACAAAATTTGCTAAGGAGAGGTAAATTTTCAGAATTTTTGAGAAAATTTACTAAGGAAAGGTAAATTTTTAAGAAAATTTATTAAGGAGAGGTAAATTTTTAAGAAAATTTACTAAGGAAAGGTAAGTTTTTGGAATTTTTAAGAAAATTTACGAAGGAAATGTAAATTTTTAAGAAAATTTGCTATGGAAAGGTAAATTATTAAGAAAATTTACTAAGGAAAGATAAATCTTTAAGAAAATTTACTAAGCAAATGGTAAATTTTCAGAATTTTTGAGAAAATTTACTAAGGAAAGGTTAATTTTTAAGAAAATTTACTAAGGAAAAGGTAAATTTTCAGAATTTTTGAGAAAATTTACTAAGGAGATTTAAATTTTTAAGAAAATTTATTAAGGAGAGGCAAATTTTTAAGAAAATTTACTAAGGAGAAATAAATTTTTAAGAAAATTTACTAAGGAAAGATAAATCTTTAAGAAAATTTTCTAAGCAAAATGTAAATTTTCATAATTTTTAAGAAAATTTTCTAAGGAAAAAGTAGAAGTTTTTTGAATTTTTGAGATAATTTACTAAGGAGAGGTAAATTTTTAAGAAAATTTACTAAGGAAAAGGGTAATTTTTAAGAAAATTTACTAAGCAATAGGTAGAAAATTTACTAAGGGAAGGTAAATTTTTAAGAAAATTTACTAAGAAAATGGTAAATTTTCAGAATTTTTGAGAAAACTTACTAAAGAAAGGTAAATTTTTAAGAAAATTTACTAAGGAGAGGTAAATTTTGAAGAAAATTTACTAAGGCGACGGAAATTTTTAAGAAAATTTACTAAGTAAAGTTAAATTTTTAAGAAAATTTACTAAGGAGAAGTAGATTTTTAAGAAAACTTACTAAGGGAAGATAAACCTTTAAGAAAATTTACTAAGAAAAAAGTAGATTTTCAGAATTTTTGAGAAAATTTACTAAAGAAACGTTAATTTTTAAGAAAATTTAATAAGGAAAAGGTAAATTTTCAGAATTTTTGAGAAAATTTACAAAGGAGAGGTAAATATTTAAGAAAATTTACTAAGGAAAAGGTAAATTTTTAAGAAAATTTACTAAGCAAACTGTTAGTTTTTGGAATTTTTAAGAAAATTTACTAAGGAAAGGTAAATTTTTAGGAAAATTTACTAAGGAAATGTGAATTTTTAGGAAAATTTACTAAGGAAAAGTAAATTATTAAGAAAATTTACTGTGGAAAGGTAAATTTTTAAGAACATTTACTACGGAAAGGTAAATTTGTAAGAAAATTTACTAAGAAAAAGGTAAACTTTCAGAATTTTTGAGAAAATTTACTAAGGAAAGGTAAATTTTTAAGAAAATTTACTAAGGAGAGGTAAATTTTTAAGAAAATTTACTAAGGAAAGGTAAATTTTTAAGAAAATTTACTAAGGAAAGGTAAATTTTTAAGAAAATTTGCTATGGAAAGGTAAATTATTAAGAAAATTTACTAAAGAAAGATAAATCTTTTAGAAAATTTACTAAGCAAATGGTAAATTTTCAGAAGTTTTGAGAAAATTTACTAAGGAAAGGTTAGTTTTTAAGAAAATTTACTAAGGAAAAGGTAAATTTTCAGAATTTTTGAGAAAATTTACTAAGGAGATTTAAATTTTTAAGAAAATTTACTAAGGAGAGGTAAATTTTTAAGAAAATTTACTAAGGACAGGTTAAGGAAAGGTTAATTTTTAAGAAAATTTACTAAGAAAAAAGTAAATTTTTAGAATTTTTGAGAAAATTTACTAAGGAGATGTAAATTTTTAAGAAAATTTACGAAGGAAAAGGCAAATTTTAAAGAAAATTTACTAAGCAAAAGGTAAATTTTCAGAATTTTTTAGAAAATTTACTAAGGAAAGGTAAATTTTTAAGAAAATTTACTAAGAAAATGGTAAATTTTCAGAATTTTTGAGAAAATTTACTAAAGAAAGGTAAATTTTTAAGAAAATTTACTAAGGAGAGGTAAATTTTGAAGAAAATTTACTAAGGAAAAGATAAGTTTTTAAGAAAATTTACTAAGGAGAGGTAAATTTTTAAGAAAATTTACTAAGAAAAGTTAAATTTTTAAGAAAATTTACTAAGGAGAAGTAGATTTTTGAGAAAACTTACTAAGGGAAGATAAATCTTAAAAAAATTTACTAAGAAAAAGGTAAATTTTCAGAATTTTTGAGAAAATTTACTAAGGAAAGGTTAATTTTTAAGAAAATTTAATAAGGAAAAGGTAAATTTTCAGAATTTTTGAGAAAATTTACAAAGGAGAGGTAAATATTTAAGAAAATTTACTAAGGAAAAGGTAAATTTTTAAAAAAATTTACTAAGCAAAAGGTTAATTTTTGGAATATTTTAGAAAGTTTACTAAGGAAAGGTAAATTTTTAAGAAAATTTACTAAGAAAAGGTAAATTGTTAAGAAAATTTACTAAGGAAAATTTAAATTTTCAGAATTTTTGAGAAAATTTACTAAGGAAAGTTAAATTTTTAAGAAAATTTACTAAGCAAAAGTTAAACTTTCAGAATTTTTGAGAAAATTTACTAAGGAAAGGTAAATTTTTAAGAAAATTTACTAAGGAAATATAAATCTTTAAGAAAATTTACTAAGAAAAAGGTAAATTTTCAGAATTTTTGACAAAATTTACTAAGGAAAGGTTAATTATTAAGAAAATTTACTAAGGAAAAGGTAAATTTTCAGAATTTTTGAGAAAATTTACTAAGGAGAGGTAAATTTTTAAGAAAATTTACTAAGGAAAAGGTAAATTTTTAAGAAAATTTACTAAACAATAGGTTAATTTTTGGAATTTTTAGGAAAAATTACTAAGGAAAGGTAAATTTTTAAGAAAATTTACTAAGGAGAGGTAAATTTTGAAGAAAATTTAATAAGGAAATTTAAATTTTTAAGAAATTTTACTAAGGAGAGGTAAATTTTTAAGGAAATTTACTAAGGAGAGGTAAATTTTTAAGAAAATTTACTAAGGAAAGATAAATCTTTAAGAATATTTACTAAGAAAAAAGTAAATTTTCAGAATTTTTGAGAAAATTTACTACGGAAAGGTTAATTTTTAAGAAAATTTACTAAGGAGAAGGTAAATTTTCAGAATTTTTGAGAAAATTTACTAAGGAGACTTAAATTTTTAAAAAAATTTACTAAGGGAGAGGTAAATTTTTAAGAATATTTACTAAGCAAAAGGTTAATTTTTGGAATTTTTAAGGAAGTTTACTAAGGAAAGGTAAATTTTTAAGAAAATTTACTAAGGAAAGGTAAATTGTTAAGAAAATTTACTAAGGAAAATGTAAATTTTCAGAATTTTTGAGAAAATTTACTAAGGAAAGTTAAATTTTTAAGAAAATTTACTAAGCAAAAGGTAAACTTTCAAAATTTTTGAGAAAATTTACTAAGGAAAGGTAAATTTTTAAGAAAATTTACTAAGGAAATATAAATCTTTAAGAAAATTTACTAAGAAAAAGGTAAAGTTTCAGAATTTTTGAGAAAATTTACTAAGGAAAGGTTAATTTTTAAGAAAATTTACGAAGGAAAAGGTAAATTTTCAGAATTTTTGAGAAAATTTACTAAGGAGAGGTAAATTTTAAAGAAAATTTACTAAGGAATAGGTAAATTTTTAAGAAAATTTACTAAGCAATAAGTTAATTTTTGGAATTTTTAAGAAAATTTACTAAGGAAAGTTAAATTTTCAGGAAAATTTACTAAGGAAAGGTAAATTTTTAAGAAAATTTACTATGGAAAGGTAAATTTTTAAGAAATTTGACTACGGAGAGGTAAATTTGTAAGAAAGTTTACTAAGCAAAAGGTAAACTTTCAGAATTTTTGAGAAAATTTTCTAAGGAAAGGTAAATTTTTAAGAAAATTTACTAAGGTAAATTTTGAAGAAAATTTAAATTTTTAAGAAAATTTACGAAGCAAAAGGTAAACTTTCAGAATTTTTGAGAAAATTTACTAAGGAAAGGTAAATTTTTAACAAAATTTGCTAAGGAGAGGTAAATTTTCAGAATTTTTGAGAAAATTTACTAAGGAAAGGTAAATTTTTAACAAAATTTGCTAAGGAGAGGTAACTTTTAAAGAAAATTTACTAAGGAAAGGTAAATTTTTAAGAAAATTTACTAAGGAAAGGTAAATTTTTAAGAAAATTTACTATGGAAAGGTAAATTTTTAAGAAAATTTACTAAGGAAAGGTAAGTTTTTGGAATTTTTAAGAAAATTTACGAAGGAAAGGTAAATTTTTAAGAAAATTTGCTATGGAAAGGTAAATTATTAAGAAAATTTACTAAGGAAAGATAAATCTTTAAGAAAATTTACTAAGCAAATGGTAAATTTTCAGAATTTTTGAGAAAATTTACTAAGGAAAGGTTAATTTTTAAGAAAATTTACTAAGGAAAAGGTAAATTTTCGGAATTTTTGAGAAAATTTACTAAGGAGATTTGAATTTTTAAGAAAATTTATTAAGGAGAGGTAAATTTTTAAGAAAATTTACTAAGGAGAAGTAAATTTTTAAGAAAATTTAGTAAGGAAAGATAAATCTTTAAGAAAATTTTCTAAGCAAAATGTAAATTTTCATAATTTTTAAGAAAATTTTCTAAGGAAAAAGTAGAAGTTTTTTAAATTTTTGAGAAAATTTACTAAGGAGAGGTAAATTTTTAAGAAAATTTACTAAGGAAAAGGGTAATTTTTAAGAAAATTTACTAAGCAAAAGGTAGAAAATTTACTAAGGGAAGGTAAATTTTTAAGAAAATTTACTAAGAAAATGGTAAATTTTCAGAATTTTTGAGAAAACTTACTAAAGAAAGGTAAATTTTTAAGAAAATTTACTAAGGAGAGGTAAATTTTGAAGAAAATTTACTAAGGCGAAGGAAATTTTTAAGAAAATTTATTAAGTAAAGTTAAATTTTTAAGAAAATTTACTAAGGAGAAGTAGATTTTTAAGAAAACTTACTAAGGGAAGATAAACCTTTAAGAAAATTTACTAAGAAAAAAGTAGATTTTCAGAATTTTTGAGAAAATTTACTAAAGAAACGTTAATTTTTAAGAAAATTTAATAAGGAAAAGGTAAATTTTCAGAATTTTTGAGAAAATTTACAAAGGAGAGGTAAATATTTAAGAAAATTTACTAAGGAAAAGGTAAGTTTTTAAGAAAATTTACTAAGGAGAGGTAAATTTTTAAGAAAATTTACTAAGAAAAGTTAAATTTTTAAGAAAATTTACTAAGGAGAAGTAGATTTTTGAGAAAACTTACTAAGGGAAGATAAATCTTTAAGAAAATTTACCAAGAAAAAGGTAAATTTTCAGAATTTTTGAGAAACTTTACTAAGGAAAGGTTATTTTAAGAAAATTTAATAAGGAAAAGGTAAATTTTCAGAATGTTTGAGAAAATTTACAAAGGAGAGGTAAATATTTAAGAAAATTTACTAAGGAAAAGGTAAATTTTTAAGAAAATTTACTAAGCAAAAGGTTAATTTTTGGAATTTTTTAGAAAGTTTACTAAGGAAAGGTAAATTTTTAAGAAAATTTACTAAGGAAAGGTAAATTGTTAAGAAAATTTACTAAGGAAAATTTAAATTTTCAGAATTTTTGAGAAAATTTACTAAGGAAAGTTAAATTTTTAAGAAAATTTACTAAGGAGATGTAAATTTTGAAGAAAATTTAATAAGGAGATTTAAATTTATAAGAAATTTTACTAAGGAGAGGTAAATTTTTAAGGAAATTTACTAAGGAGAGGTAAATTTTTAAGAAAATTTACTAAGGAAAGATAAATCTTTAAGAATATTTACTAAGAAAAAGGTAAATTTTCAGAATTTTTGAGAAAATTTACTAAGGAGACTTAAATTTTTAAAAAAATTTAGTAAGGGAAAGGTAAATTTTTAACAATATTTACTAAGCAAAAGGTTAATTTTTGGAATTTTTAAGGAAATTTACTAAGGAGAGGTAAATTTTCAAGAAAATTTACTAAGGAATAGGTAAATTTTTAAGAAAATTTACTAAGCATTAAGTTAATTTTTGGAATTTTTAAGAAAATTTACTAAGGAAAGTTAAATTTTCAGGAAAATTTACTAAGGAAAGGTAAATTTTTAAGAAAATTTACTATGGAAAGGTAAATTTTTAAGAAAATTGACTACGGAAAGGTAAATTTGTAAGAAAGTTTACTAAGCAAAAGGTAAACTTTCAGAATTTTTGAGAAAATTTTCTAAGGAAAGGTAAATTTTTAAGAAAATTTGAGAAAATTTACTAAGGAAAGGTAAATTTTTAAGAAAATTTACTAAGGTAAATTTTGAAGAAAAGTTAAATTTTTAAGAAAATTTACGAAGCAAAAGGTAAACTTTCAGAATTTTTGAGAAAATTTACTAAGGGAAGGTAAATTTTTAACAAAATTTGCTAAGGAGAGGTAAATTTTCAGAATTTTTGAGAAAATTTACTAAGGAAAGGTAAATTTTTAAGAAAATTTATTAAGGAGAGGTAAATTTTTAAGAAAATTTACTAAGGAAAGGTAAGTTTTTGGAATTTTTAAGAAAATTTACGAAGGAAATGTAAATTTTTAAGAAAATTTGCTATGGAAAGGTAAATTATTAAGAAAATTTGCTAAGGAAAGATAAATCTTTAAGAAAATTTACTAAGCAAATGGTAAATTTTCAGAATTTTTGAGAAAATTTACTAAGGAAAGGTTAATTTTTAAGAAAATTTACTAAGGAAAAGGTAAATTTTCAGAATTTTTGAGAAAATTTACTAAGGAGATTTAAATTTTTAAGAAAATTTATTAAGGAGAGGTAAATTTTTAAGAAAATTTACTAAGGAGAAATAAATTTTTAAGAAAATTTACTAAGGAAAGATAAATCTTTAAGAAAATTTTCTAAGCAAAATGTAAATTTTCATAATTTTTAAGAAAATTTTCTAAGGAAAAAGTAGAAGTTTTTTGAATTTTTGAGATAATTTACTAAGGAGAGGTAAATTTTTAAGAAAATTTACTAAGGAAAAGGGTAATTTTTAAGAAAATTTACTAAGCAAAAGGTAGAAAATTTACTAAGGGAAGGTAAATTTTTAAGAAAATTTACTAAGAAAATGGTAAATTTTCAGAATTTTTGAGAAAACTTACTAAAGAAAGGTAAATTTTTAAGAAAATTTACTAAGGAGAGGTAAATTTTGAAGAAAATTTACTAAGGCGACGGAAATTTTTAAGAAAATTTACTAAGTAAAGTTAAATTTTTAAGAAAATTTACTAAGGAGAAGTAGATTTTTAAGAAAACTTACTAAGGGAAGATAAACCTTTAAGAAAATTTACTAAGAAAAAAGTAGATTTTCAGAATTTTTGAGAAAATTTACTAAAGAAACGTTAATTTTTAAGAAAATTTAATAAGGAAAAGGTAAATTTTCAGAATTTTTGAGAAAATTTACAAATGAGAGGTAAATATTTAAGAAAATTTACTAAGGAAAAGGTAAATTTTTAAGAAAATTTACTAAGCAAACTGTTAGTTTTTGGAATTTTTAAGAAAATTTACTAAGGAAAGGTAAATTTTTAGGAAAATTTACTAAGGAAAGGTGAATTTTTAGGAAAATTTACTAAGGAAAAGTAAATTATTAAGAAAATTTACTGTGGAAAGGTAAATTTTTAAGAACATTTACTACGGAAAGGTAAATTTGTAAGAAAATTTACTAAGAAAAAGGTAAACTTTCAGAATTTTTGAGAAAATTTACTAAGGAAAGGTAAATTTTTAAGAAAATTTACTAAGGAGAGGTAAATTTTTAAGAAAATTTACTAAGGAAAGGTAAATTTTTAAGAAAATTTACTAAGGAAAGGTAAATTTTTAAGAAAATTTGCTATGGAAAGGTAAATTATTAAGAAAATTTACTAAAGAAAGATAAATCTTTTAGAAAATTTACTAAGCAAATGGTAAATTTTCAGAAGTTTTGAGAAAATTTACTAAGGAAAGGTTAGTTTTTAAGAAAATTTACTAAGGAAAAGGTAAATTTTCAGAATTTTTGAGAAAATTTACTAAGGAGATTTAAATTTTTAAGAAAATTTACTAAGGAGAGGTAAATTTTTAAGAAAATTTACTAAGGACAGGTTAAGGAAAGGTTAATTTTTAAGAAAATTTACTAAGAAAAAAGTAAATTTTTAGAATTTTTGAGAAAATTTACTAAGGAGATGTAAATTTTTAAGAAAATTTACGAAGGAAAAGGCAAATTTTAAAGAAAATTTACTAAGCAAAAGGTAAATTTTCAGAATTTTTGAGAAAATTTACTAAGGAAAGGTAAATTTTTAAGAAAATTTACTGAGGAGAAGGTTAGTTTTCAGAATTTTTTAGAAAATTTACTAAGGAAAGGTAAATTTTTAAGAAAATTTACTAAGAAAATGGTAAATTTTCAGAATTTTTGAGAAAATTTACTAAAGAAAGGTAAATTTTTAAGAAAATTTACTAAGGAGAGGTAAATTTTGAAGAAAATTTACTAAGGAAAAGATAAGTTTTTAAGAAAATTTACTAAGGAGAGGTAAATTTTTAAGAAAATTTACTAAGAAAAGTTAAATTTTTAAGAAAATTTACTAAGGAGAAGTAGATTTTTGAGAAAACTTACTAAGGGAAGATAAATCTTAAAAAAATTTACTAAGAAAAAGGTAAATTTTCAGAATTTTTGAGAAAATTTACTAAGGAAAGGTTAATTTTTAAGAAAATTTAATAAGGAAAAGGTAAATTTTCAGAATTTTTGAGAAAATTTACAAAGGAGAGGTAAATATTTAAGAAAATTTACTAAGGAAAAGGTAAATTTTTAAGAAAATTTACTAAGCAAAAGGTTAATTTTTGGAATATTTTAGAAAGTTTACTAAGGAAAGGTAAATTTTTAAGAAAATTTACTAAGGAAAGGTAAATTGTTAAGAAAATTTACTAAGGAAAATTTAAATTTTCAGAATTTTTGAGAAAATTTACTAAGGAAAGTTAAATTTTTAAGAAAATTTACTAAGCAAAAGTTAAACTTTCAGAATTTTTGAGAAAATTTACTAAGGAAAGGTAAATTTTTAAGAAAATTTACTAAGGAAATATAAATCTTTAAGAAAATTTACTAAGAAAAAGGTAAATTTTCAGAATTTTTGACAAAATTTACTAAGGAAAGGTTAATTATTAAGAAAATTTACTAAGGAAAAGGTAAATTTTCAGAATTTTTGAGAAAATTTACTAAGGAGAGGTAAATTTTTAAGAAAATTTACTAAGGAAAAGGTAAATTTTTAAGAAAATTTACTAAACAATAGGTTAATTTTTGGAATTTTTAGGAAAAATTACTAAGGAAAGGTTAATTTTTAAGAAAATTTACTAAGGAGAGGTAAATTTTGAAGAAAATTTAATAAGGAAATTTAAATTTTTAAGAAATTTTACTAAGGAGAGGTAAATTTTTAAGGAAATTTACTAAGGAGAGGTAAATTTTTAAGAAAATTTACTAAGGAAAGATAAATCTTTAAGAATATTTACTAAGAAAAAAGTAAATTTTCAGAATTTTTGAGAAAATTTACTACGGAAAGGTTAATTTTTAAGAAAATTTACTAAGGAGAAGGTAAATTTTCAGAATTTTTGAGAAAATTTACTAAGGAGACTTAAATTTTTAAAAAAATTTACTAAGGGAGAGGTAAATTTTTAAGAATATTTACTAAGCAAAAGGTTAATTTTTGGAATTTTTAAGGAAGTTTACTAAGGAAAGGTAAATTTTTAAGAAAGTTTACTAAGGAAAGGTAAATTGTTAAGAAAATTTACTAAGGAAAATGTAAATTTTCAGAATTTTTGAGAAAATTTACTAAGGAAAGTTAAATTTTTAAGAAAATTTACTAAGCAAAAGGTAAACTTTCAAAATTTTTGAGAAAATTTACTAAGGAAAGGTAAATTTTTAAGAAAATTTACTAAGGAAATATAAATCTTTAAGAAAATTTACTAAGAAAAAGGTAAAGTTTCAGAATTTTTGAGAAAATTTACTAAGGAAAGGTTAATTTTTAAGAAAATTTACGAAGGAAAAGGTAAATTTTCAGAATTTTTGAGAAAATTTACTAAGGAGAGGTAAATTTTAAAGAAAATTTACTAAGGAATAGGTAAATTTTTAAGAAAATTTACTAAGCAATAAGTTAATTTTTGGAATTTTTAAGAAAATTTACTAAGGAAAGTTAAATTTTCAGGAAAATTTACTAAGGAAAGGTAAATTTTTAAGAAAATTTACTATGGAAAGGTAAATTTTTAAGAAATTTGACTACGGAGAGGTAAATTTGTAAGAAAGTTTACTAAGCAAAAGGTAAACTTTCAGAATTTTTGAGAAAATTTTCTAAGGAAAGGTAAATTTTTAAGAAAATTTACTAAGGTAAATTTTGAAGAAAATTTAAATTTTTAAGAAAAATTACGAAGCAAAAGGTAAACTTTCAGAATTTTTGAGAAAATTTACTAAGGAAAGGTAAATTTTTAACAAAATTTGCTAAGGAGAGGTAAATTTTCAGAATTTTTGAGAAAATTTACTAAGGAAAGGTAAATTTTTAACAAAATTTGCTAAGGAGAGGTAACTTTTAAAGAAAATTTACTAAGGAAAGGTAAATTTTTAAGAAAATTTACTAAGGAAAGGTAAATTTTTAAAAAAATTTACTACGGAAAGGTAAATTTTTAAGAAAATTTACTAAGGAAAGGTAAGTTTTTGGAATTTTTAAGAAAATTTACGAAGGAAAGGTAAATTTTTAAGAAAATTTGCTATGGAAAGGTAAATTATTAAGAAAATTTACTAAGGAAAGATAAATCTTTAAGAAAATTTACTAAGCAAATGGTAAATTTTCAGAATTTTTCAGAAAATTTACTAAGGAAAGGTTAATTTTTAAGAAAATTTACTAAGGAAAAGGTAAATTTTCGGAATTTTTGAGAAAATTTACTAAGGAGATTTGAATTTTTAAGAAAATTTATTAAGGAGAGGTAAATTTTTAAGAAAATTTACTAAGGAGAAGTAAATTTTTAAGAAAATTTAGTAAGGAAAGATAAATCTTTAAGAAAATTTTCTAAGCAAAATGTAAATTTTCATAATTTTTAAGAAAATTTTCTAAGGAAAAAGTAGAAGTTTTTTAAATTTTTGAGAAAATTTACTAAGGAGAGGTAAATTTTTAAGAAAATTTACTAAGGAAAAGGGTAATTTTTAAGAAAATTTACTAAGCAAAAGGTAGAAAATTTACTAAGGGAAGGTAAATTTTTAAGAAAATTTACTAAGAAAATGGTAAATTTTCAGAATTTTTGAGAAAACTTACTAAAGAAAGGTAAATTTTTAAGAAAATTTACTAAGGAGAGGTAAATTTTGAAGAAAATTTACTAAGGCGAAGGAAAATTTTAAGAAAATTTATTAAGTAAAGTTAAATTTTTAAGAAAATTTACTAAGGAGAAGTAGATTTTTAAGAAAACTTACTAAGGGAAGATAAACCTTTAAGAAAATTTACTAAGAAAAAAGTAGATTTTCAGAATTTTTGAGAAAATTTACTAAAGAAACGTTAATTTTTAAGAAAATTTAATAAGGAAAAGGTAAATTTTCAGAATTTTTGAGAAAATTTACAAAGGAGAGGTAAATATTTAAGAAAATTTACTAAGGATAAGGTAAATTTTTAAGAAAATTTACTAAGCAAACTGTTAGTTTTTGGAATTTTTAAGAAAATTTACTAAGGAAAGGTAAATTTTTAGGAAAATTTACTAAGGAAAGGTGAATTTTTAGGAAAATTTACTAAGGAAAAGTAAATTATTAAGAAAATTTACTCTGGAAAGGTAAATTTTTAAGAACATTTACTACGGAAAGGTAAATTTGTAAGAAAATTTACTAAGAAAAAGGTAAACTTTCAGAATTTTTGAGAAAATTTACTAAGGAAAGGTAAATTTTTAAGAAAATTTACTAAGGAGAGGTAAATGTTTAAGAAAATTTACTAAGGAAATGTACATTTTTAAGAAAATTTACTAAGGAGAGGTATATTTTTTAGAAAATTTACTAAGGAAAGGTAAATTTTTAAGAAAATTTACTATGGAAAGGTAAATTTTTAAGAAAATTTACTACGGTAAGGTAAATTTTTAAGAAAACTTACTAAGGAAACGTAAATTTTCAGAAGTTTTGAGAAAATTTACTAAGGAAAGGTTAGTTTTTAAGAAAATTTACTAAGGAAAATGTAAATTTTCAGACTTTTTGAGAAAATTTACCAAGGAAAGGTAAATTTTCAAGAAAATTTACTAAGGAAAAGGCCAATTTTTAAGAATATTTACTAAGCAAAAGGTTGATTTTTGGAATTTTTAAGAAAGTTTACTAAGGAAAGGTAAATTTTTAAGAAAATTTACTAAGGAAAATGTAAATTTTCAGAATTTTTGAGAAAATTTACTAAGGAGTGTTAAATTTTTAAGAAAATTTATCAAGCAAAAGGTAAACGTTCAGAATTTTTTAGAAAATTTACTAAGGAAAGGTAAATTTTTAACAAAATTTGCTAAGGAGAGGAAAATTTTTAAGAAAATTTACTAAGGAAAGATAAATCTTTAAGAAAATTTTCTAAGAAATAGGAAAATTTTCAGAATTTTTGAGAAAATTTACTAAGGAGAAGTAAATTTTTAAGAAAATTTACTAAGGAAAAGGTAAATTTTTAAGAATATTTACTAAGCAAAAGGTTAATTTTTGGAATTTTTAAGAAAGTTTACTAAGGAAAGGTAAATTTTTAAGAAAATTTACTAAGGAAAGATAAATCTTTAAGGAAATTTACTAAGGAGAGGTAAATTTTTAAGAAAATTTACTAAGGAAAGATAAATCTTTAAGAAAATTTACTAAGAAAGAGGTAAATTTTCTGAATTTTTGAGAAATTTACTACGGAAAGGTTAATTTTTAAGAAAATTTACTAAGGAGAGTTAAATTTTTAAGAAAATTTACTAAGGAAAAGGTAAATTTTCAGAATTTTTGAGAAAATTTACTAAGGAGATTTAAATTTTTAAGAAAATTTATTAAGGAGAGGTAAATTTTTAAGAAAATTTACTAAGGAGAAATAAATTTTTAAGAAAATTTACTAAGGAAAGATAAATCTTTAAGAAAATTTTCTAAGCAAAATGTAAATTTTCATAATTTTTAAGAAAATTTTCTAAGGAAAAAGTAGAAGTTTTTTGAATTTTTGAGATAATTTACTAAGGAGAGGTAAATTTTTAAGAAAATTTACTAAGGAAAAGGGTAATTTTTAAGAAAATTTACTAAGCAAAAGGTAGAAAATTTACTAAGGGAAGGTAAATTTTTAAGAAAATTTACTAAGAAAATGGTAAATTTTCAGAATTTTTGAGAAAACTTACTAAAGAAAGGTAAATTTTTAAGAAAATTTACTAAGGAGAGGTAAATTTTGAAGAAAATTTACTAAGGCGACGGAAATTTTTAAGAAAATTTACTAAGTAAAGTTAAATTTTTAAGAAAATTTACTAAGGAGAAGTAGATTTTTAAGAAAACTTACTAAGGGAAGATAAACCTTTAAGAAAATTTACTAAGAAAAAAGTAGATTTTCAGAATTTTTGAGAAAATTTACTAAAGAAACGTTAATTTTTAAGAAAATTTAATAAGGAAAAGGTAAATTTTCAGAATTTTTGAGAAAATTTACAAATGAGAGGTAAATATTTAAGAAAATTTACTAAGGAAAAGGTAAATTTTTAAGAAAATTTACTAAGCAAACTGTTAGTTTTTGGAATTTTTAAGAAAATTTACTAAGGAAAGGTAAATTTTTAGGAAAATTTACTAAGGAAAGGTGAATTTTTAGGAAAATTTACTAAGGAAAAGTAAATTATTAAGAAAATTTACTGTGGAAAGGTAAATTTTTAAGAACATTTACTACGGAAAGGTAAATTTGTAAGAAAATTTACTAAGAAAAAGGTAAACTTTCAGAATTTTTGAGAAAATTTACTAAGGAAAGGTAAATTTTTAAGAAAATTTACTAAGGAGAGGTAAATTTTTAAGAAAATTTACTAAGGAAAGGTAAATTTTTAAGAAAATTTACTAAGGAAAGGTAAATTTTTAAGAAAATTTGCTATGGAAAGGTAAATTATTAAGAAAATTTACTAAAGAAAGATAAATCTTTTAGAAAATTTACTAAGCAAATGGTAAATTTTCAGAAGTTTTGAGAAAATTTACTAAGGAAAGGTTAGTTTTTAAGAAAATTTAATAAGGAAAAGGTAAATTTTCAGAATTTTTGAGAAAATTTACTAAGGAGATTTAAATTTTTAAGAAAATTTACTAAGGAGAGGTAAATTTTTAAGAAAATTTACTAAGGACAGGTTAAGGAAAGGTTAATTTTTAAGAAAATTTACTAAGAAAAAAGTAAATTTTTAGAATTTTTGAGAAAATTTACTAAGGAGATGTAAATTTTTAAGAAAATTTACGAAGGAAAAGGCAAATTTTAAAGAAAATTTACTAAGCAAAAGGTAAATTTTCAGAATTTTTGAGAAAATTTACTAAGGAAAGGTAAATTTTTAAGAAAATTTACTGAGGAGAAGGTTAGTTTTCAGAATTTTTTAGAAAATTTACTAAGGAAAGGTAAATTTTTAAGAAAATTTACTAAGAAAATGGTAAATTTTCAGAATTTTTGAGAAAATTTACTAAAGAAAGGTAAATTTTTAAGAAAATTTACTAAGGAGAGGTAAATTTTGAAGAAAATTTACTAAGGAAAAGATAAGTTTTTAAGAAAATTTACTAAGGAGAGGTAAATTTTTAAGAAAATTTACTAAGAAAAGTTAAATTTTTAAGAAAATTTACTAAGGAGAAGTAGATTTTTGAGAAAACTTACTAAGGGAAGATAAATCTTAAAAAAATTTACTAAGAAAAAGGTAAATTTTCAGAATTTTTGAGAAAATTTACTAAGGAAAGGTTAATTTTTAAGAAAATTTAATAAGGAAAAGGTAAATTTTCAGAATTTTTGAGAAAATTTACAAAGGAGAGGTAAATATTTAAGAAAATTTACTAAGGAAAAGGTAAATTTTTAAGAAAATTTACTAAGCAAAAGGTTAATTTTTGGAATATTTTAGAAAGTTTACTAAGGAAAGGTAAATTTTTAAGAAAATTTACTAAGGAAAGGTAAATTGTTAAGAAAATTTACTAAGGAAAATTTAAATTTTCAGAATTTTTGAGAAAATTTACTAAGGAAAGTTAAATTTTTAAGAAAATTTACTAAGCAAAAGTTAAACTTTCAGAATTTTTGAGAAAATTTACTAAGGAAAGGTAAATTTTTAAGAAAATTTACTAAGGAAATATAAATCTTTAAGAAAATTTACTAAGAAAAAGGTAAATTTTCAGAATTTTTGACAAAATTTACTAAGGAAAGGTTAATTATTAAGAAAATTTACTAAGGAAAAGGTAAATTTTCAGAATTTTTGAGAAAATTTACTAAGGAGAGGTAAATTTTTAAGAAAATTTACTAAGGAAAAGGTAAATTTTTAAGAAAATTTACTAAACAATAGGTTAATTTTTGGAATTTTTAGGAAAAATTACTAAGGAAAGGTTAATTTTTAAGAAAATTTACTAAGGAGAGGTAAATTTTGAAGAAAATTTAATAAGGAAATTTAAATTTTTAAGAAATTTTACTAAGGAGAGGTAAATTTTTAAGGAAATTTACTAAGGAGAGGTAAATTTTTAAGAAAATTTACTAAGGAAAGATAAATCTTTAAGAATATTTACTAAGAAAAAAGTAAATTTTCAGAATTTTTGAGAAAATTTACTACGGAAAGGTTAATTTTTAAGAAAATTTACTAAGGAGAAGGTAAATTTTCAGAATTTTTGAGAAAATTTACTAAGGAGACTTAAATTTTTAAAAAAATTTACTAAGGGAGAGGTAAATTTTTAAGAATATTTACTAAGCAAAAGGTTAATTTTTGGAATTTTTAAGGAAGTTTACTAAGGAAAGGTAAATTTTTAAGAAAGTTTACTAAGGAAAGGTAAATTGTTAAGAAAATTTACTAAGGAAAATGTAAATTTTCAGAATTTTTGAGAAAATTTACTAAGGAAAGTTAAATTTTTAAGAAAATTTACTAAGCAAAAGGTAAACTTTCAAAATTTTTGAGAAAATTTACTAAGGAAAGGTAAATTTTTAAGAAAATTTACTAAGGAAATATAAATCTTTAAGAAAATTTACTAAGAAAAAGGTAAAGTTTCAGAATTTTTGAGAAAATTTACTAAGGAAAGGTTAATTTTTAAGAAAATTTACGAAGGAAAAGGTAAATTTTCAGAATTTTTGAGAAAATTTACTAAGGAGAGGTAAATTTTAAAGAAAATTTACTAAGGAATAGGTAAATTTTTAAGAAAATTTACTAAGCAATAAGTTAATTTTTGGAATTTTTAAGAAAATTTACTAAGGAAAGTTAAATTTTCAGGAAAATTTACTAAGGAAAGGTAAATTTTTAAGAAAATTTACTATGGAAAGGTAAATTTTTAAGAAATTTGACTACGGAGAGGTAAATTTGTAAGAAAGTTTACTAAGCAAAAGGTAAACTTTCAGAATTTTTGAGAAAATTTTCTAAGGAAAGGTAAATTTTTAAGAAAATTTACTAAGGTAAATTTTGAAGAAAATTTAAATTTTTAAGAAAATTTACGAAGCAAAAGGTAAACTTTCAGAATTTTTGAGAAAATTTACTAAGGAAAGGTAAATTTTTAACAAAATTTGCTAAGGAGAGGTAAATTTTCAGAATTTTTGAGAAAATTTACTAAGGAAAGGTAAATTTTTAACAAAATTTGCTAAGGAGAGGTAACTTTTAAAGAAAATTTACTAAGGAAAGGTAAATTTTTAAGAAAATTTACTAAGGAAAGGTAAATTTTTAAAAAAATTTACTATGGAAAGGTAAATTTTTAAGAAAATTTACTAAGGAAAGGTAAGTTTTTGGAATTTTTAAGAAAATTTACGAAGGAAAGGTAAATTTTTAAGAAAATTTGCTATGGAAAGGTAAATTATTAAGAAAATTTACTAAGGAAAGATAAATCTTTAAGAAAATTTACTAAGCAAATGGTAAATTTTCAGAATTTTTCAGAAAATTTACTAAGGAAAGGTTAATTTTTAAGAAAATTTACTAAGGAAAAGGTAAATTTTCGGAATTTTTGAGAAAATTTACTAAGGAGATTTGAATTTTTAAGAAAATTTATTAAGGAGAGGTAAATTTTTAAGAAAATTTACTAAGGAGAAGTAAATTTTTAAGAAAATTTAGTAAGGAAAGATAAATCTTTAAGAAAATTTTCTAAGCAAAATGTAAATTTTCATAATTTTTAAGAAAATTTTCTAAGGAAAAAGTAGAAGTTTTTTAAATTTTTGAGAAAATTTACTAAGGAGAGGTAAATTTTTAAGAAAATTTACTAAGGAAAAGGGTAATTTTTAAGAAAATTTACTAAGCAAAAGGTAGAAAATTTACTAAGGGAAGGTAAATTTTTAAGAAAATTTACTAAGAAAATGGTAAATTTTCAGAATTTTTGAGAAAACTTACTAAAGAAAGGTAAATTTTTAAGAAAATTTACTAAGGAGAGGTAAATTTTGAAGAAAATTTACTAAGGCGAAGGAAAATTTTAAGAAAATTTATTAAGTAAAGTTAAATTTTTAAGAAAATTTACTAAGGAGAAGTAGATTTTTAAGAAAACTTACTAAGGGAAGATAAACCTTTAAGAAAATTTACTAAGAAAAAAGTAGATTTTCAGAATTTTTGAGAAAATTTACTAAAGAAACGTTAATTTTTAAGAAAATTTAATAAGGAAAAGGTAAATTTTCAGAATTTTTGAGAAAATTTACAAAGGAGAGGTAAATATTTAAGAAAATTTACTAAGGATAAGGTAAATTTTTAAGAAAATTTACTAAGCAAACTGTTAGTTTTTGGAATTTTTAAGAAAATTTACTAAGGAAAGGTAAATTTTTAGGAAAATTTACTAAGGAAAGGTGAATTTTTAGGAAAATTTACTAAGGAAAAGTAAATTATTAAGAAAATTTACTCTGGAAAGGTAAATTTTTAAGAACATTTACTACGGAAAGGTAAATTTGTAAGAAAATTTACTAAGAAAAAGGTAAACTTTCAGAATTTTTGAGAAAATTTACTAAGGAAAGGTAAATTTTTAGGAAAATTTACTAAGGAGAGGTAAATGTTTAAGAAAATTTACTAAGGAAATGTACATTTTTAAGAAAATTTACTAAGGAGAGGTATATTTTTTAGAAAATTTACTAAGGAAAGGTAAATTTTTAAGAAAATTTACTATGGAAAGGTAAATTTTTAAGAAAATTTACTACGGTAAGGTAAATTTTTAAGAAAACTTACTAAGGAAACGTAAATTTTCAGAAGTTTTGAGAAAATTTACTAAGGAAAGGTTAGTTTTTAAGAAAATTTACTAAGGAAAATGTAAATTTTCAGACTTTTTGAGAAAATTTACCAAGGAAAGGTAAATTTTCAAGAAAATTTACTAAGGAAAAGGCCAATTTTTAAGAATATTTACTAAGCAAAAGGTTGATTTTTGGAATTTTTAAGAAAGTTTACTAAGGAAAGGTAAATTTTTAAGAAAATTTACTAAGGAAAATGTAAATTTTCAGAATTTTTGAGAAAATTTACTAAGGAGTGTTAAATTTTTAAGAAAATTTATCAAGCAAAAGGTAAACGTTCAGAATTTTTTAGAAAATTTACTAAGGAAAGGTAAATTTTTAACAAAATTTGCTAAGGAGAGGAAAATTTTTAAGAAAATTTACTAAGGAAAGATAAATCTTTAAGAAAATTTTCTAAGAAATAGGAAAATTTTCAGAATTTTTGAGAAAATTTACTAAGGAGAAGTAAATTTTTAAGAAAATTTACTAAGGAAAAGGTAAATTTTTAAGAATATTTACTAAGCAAAAGGTTAATTTTTGGAATTTTTAAGAAAGTTTACTAAGGAAAGGTAAATTTTTAAGAAAATTTACTAAGGAAAGATAAATCTTTAAGGAAATTTACTAAGGAGAGGTAAATTTTTAAGAAAATTTACTAAGGAAAGATAAATCTTTAAGAAAATTTACTAAGAAAGAGGTAAATTTTCTGAATTTTTGAGAAATTTACTACGGAAAGGTTAATTTTTAAGAAAATTTACTAAGGAGAGTTAAATTTTTAAGAAAATTTACTTAGGAGAGATAAATTTTTAAGAAAATGTGATGTTTTGGTCTACCATGGGAAGATTCAGGATAAATGAGAACACTTGTTCTTATAGGTTTTAAAATTCTTTATTATGATTCATCAGCTTCTTGCTGTTAGTTAATTAGATGTTTTAAAGTAACAACTCATGAGCATTGTTTACTGAATAACGATAGATTGATGATTCCCTTAAAACTAAAACACGACAGACTTATATACTAAAATACCAACTATAATTTTACAAAAATGTTCTCTTCAATTAAACATAAATTTTCCCTTAAATTCTAAATGCTTAAGCAGCATAGTAAGCGATCTTTGTAAACCCCGCTCTATGACACACATGTGTGAAACACTTGTGTTAAGCATACTGCTTGCATCAACGTTAAAAAAAAGGTAAATTTTCAGAATTTTTGAGAAAATTTACTAAGGAAAGGTAAATTTTAAAGAAAATTTACTAAGGAAAAGGTAAATTTTTAAGAAAATTTACTATGAAAAGATAAATTTTCAAGAAAATTTTCTAAGGAAAGGTAAATTTTTAGGAAAATTTACTAAGGAAAGGAAAATTTTTAAGAAAATTTACTAAGAAAAAGGTTAGTTATCAGAATTTTTTAGAAAATTTACTAAGCAAATGGTAAATTTTCAGAATTTTTGAGAAAATTTACTAAGCAAAATTAAATTTTTAAGAAAATTTACTAAGAAGAGGTAAATTTTGAAGAAAATTTACTAAGGAAAGCTAAATTTTTAAGAAAATTTACTAAGCAAAAGGTAAACTTTCAGAATTTTTGAGAAAAATTACTAAGGAAGGGTAAATTTTTAAGAAAATTTACTAAGGAGAGTTAAATTTTTAAGAAAATTTACTAAGGAAAGGTAAATTTTTAAGAAAATTTACTAAGGAAAGGTAAATTTTTAAGAAAATTTATCATGAAAAGATAAATTTTTAAAAAAATTTACTACGGAAAGGTAAATTTTTAAGAAAATTTACTAAGGAAAGGTAAATTTTGGAATTTTTAAGAAAATTTACGAAGGAAAGGTAAATTTTTAAGGAAATTTGCTATGGAAAGGTAAATTTTTAAGAAAATTTACTAAGGAAAGATAAATTTTTAAGAAAATTTACTAAGAAAAAGGTAAATTTTCAGAATTTTTGAAAAAATTAGCTAAGAAAAGGTTAATTTTGAAGAAAATTTACTAAGGAAAAGGTAAATTTTCAGAATTTTTGAGAAAATTTACCAAGGAAAGGTAAATTTTTAAGAAAATTTATTATGGAAAGGTAAATTTTTAAGAAAATTTACTACGGTAAGGTAAATTTTTAAGAAAATTTACTAAGGAAAGATAAATCTTTAAGAAAATTTACTAAGAAATAGGAAAATTTTCAGAATTTTTGAGAAAATTTACTAAGGAGAAGTAAATTTTTAAGATAATTTACTAAGGAAAAGGTAAATTTTTAAGAATATTTACTAAGCAAAAGGTTAATTTTTGGAATTTTTAAGAAAGTTTACTAAGGAAAGGTAAATTTTTAAGAAAATTTACTAAGGAAAGATAAATCTTTAAGAAAATTTACTATGAAAAAGGTAAATTTTCAGAATTTTTGAGAAAATTTACTAAGGAAAGTTTAATTATTAAGAAAATTTACTAAGGAAAAGGTAAATTTTCTGAATTTTTGAGAAAATTTACTAAGGAGAAGTAAATTTTTAAGAAAATTAACTAAGGAAAAGGTAAATTTTTAAGAAAATTTACTAAGCAATAGGTTAATTTTTGGAATTTTGAAGAAAATTTTCTAAGGAAAGGTAAATTTTTAGGAAAAATTAATAAGGAAAGGTAAATTTTTAAATTTTTAAGCCAAACAAGCCCAAACACAATCCTAGCAGTTATAGACCCATCAGTTTATTGAGCAATTTGGGAAAACTGTATGAGAAAATTATCCAAAATCGAATCTGCAACTCCATTGCAAATACGTCGATTATATCCAACGAACAATTTGGTTTTAACCCTACGATTCATAACCGGGTACCCGTGTACCTTTTTTGACTTTAAAGTGCTGCTGTGCCTATAATTTTTGAGATATGGACATAAAATGAGAGATTTTGGCTAAACTAAGATTTAAATACGAAAAAATTCAAAATATTTTCAATATTTTCTTTAAAAAATGATTTTAAATGTTTTACCCCCATAAACACACAACCGGGGTCCCCGGGTACCCTAATGCAATTCCTATGTAAATGCCTGACATGTAAATGAAAAAACGTTTTTTTGTGTTGTTTTTATTGGAAATAAATGTCTTTTTTATTTATTTTATCATATTTAATATATATTATATTATAATTCATCCGAATCACTATCGTTGTTATTGTGGCAATTGTAGCATTTAGTAATTGTTATGGCGTGCTCATCGCATATCGGCGTGCTACATATGCTGCAATTTTTTCTAGTTTTTCTTCTGCGCTTATTTGGAAGAAGGTTGCACATGTAGCACACGCCCGTATGTACTTTTCTGCCCCTTTGTCGTGCTGACGGAGATGTTGACGTTGAAAATTGGCGCACGCTTTGCACATTTGAAATTCTATTTTCTATAACAGGAATGCACAGGTTTTCTGCCAGTTGACGCAGGAAATTCTTCCTGCGCGTCGTGGTGTATCGTGCAGTTGGATTATTTCCATAATATATGATGTGTGATGCAAATGCGCTCACATCAATGATGTTATAGAAAAATGCCATCGGCCATCTTCTTGTTTGTCGCTGGGTCGTGTATTCTTGGAGCGTTTGGTCCATTACGTCCACCCCACCTTTTGTTTGGTTATAAAAATTTATAATTTCTGGTTTCCCATTCTCGTCAATTTGTGCATCATCATGCATACTAGAAAGAAGGATGACCGAGTTGGACTTCCGCTGCTTATATGAGAGCAGTGTTACGTTGTCGTAGAAGCCAAATAAACTTGAACCAACGTCTTTTTTTTTGTCTTCTTTCATCTCCGCAGGGATGTAAGCTTTGTTGCGGCGGAGTGTACCCACAATGCTGAGCTTTTCTACTTTTAGTTGCCTAGCCAACGGCAGCGTCGTAAAAAAATTATCCATTGTTATATTTCGTCCGCTACCGTAGTATGGACCAACTAAATCTCTCACCACTCTTTCGCCAACACCAACTTCACGACCAGTTTCTTGTTTGCCAGTATATATTTGGCCATGAAGTGGATATGAGTTTTTGGCATCGCAAATCCACCATACTTTTATGCCATATATTGCTGGCTTCGAGGGTATATATTGGGTGAATTTGGTTCTACCACGGTATGGATATAATTGTTCATCAATGGTCAAATATTCTGATGGCACATAATATCTGGCAAGATTTGCATTGAGCATTATCCAAATATCGCGAATTGGCGCCGCTTTGTCTTGACGCTGCCGCTCTACCCGTGTTCTGGGGTCGTCAAACCGCATAAAACGCAGCAAATCGAAAAACCTGTTTATTCCCATGGTGGCGCGGAATATTGGGTGAGCCTGTGACGTCCACAAATCTCTTGCGTTTTCGTCATTAGAATGATTTGTGCCAGCCATCAAAATCATTCTGCCTACTTGTGTCACTTTAGGTACTTATATACGAACAGAAACCAGTTTTTTTTCCAAATATCAAATTTGTACAGTTGAGAACGCAAAATATAATCAACAACAAAAATATTTACAGGAAAATATTATTTTATTTCAATAAACGCAAAACAACCCACTTCGGGTACCCGGGTACCTTGGTTATGAAATTAAAGGAGTTTTGCTGGTTATGAGTCGTACGGTTAAGGTGAAGAGATCTGCACAGTTGCCACTCTCTTCGAATTCGTCTTTTTTCATTTAGTAGCCGCTCGACATTTACTGAAGAAGTTCTATACTGCCTTCTGTAGCGAGGGTGTTTCGCAGCAAGTTGAGAAGATATTTTGAGGTTTTGTTCAAAGTTAACAATAGCCAGATCAATATCATCTGGTATTCTTAGAGGTAACCTATTCGTACAATTAGTACTGAGAAACTTTCTATACTTTAACCAATCTATTATATTTGTTGGCGCTAAATTCCCATTCGGGGCACAATTTCTCGGGGTTTAGAAATAGTAGCAATAACTGGTGTGTGCTCTGATGAGAGTTCCATTGAGGATGCAGCATTTATAAGTTCTCTCGCAATGATCTTCGTTAATCCAAAATCGATTAGATCGGGAATCTTTTGTGTATCTGTTGGCCAGTATGTTGGTTCTCCGCTTGAGATAACATCTAGGCCCATATTAGAAATTGTGCCAAACAAAGCACGGCCTTTCGGGGAGATTAAAGTGAAGCATGCTTGGAATTGTAATAGCTAGCAGCAATAAAACGGGGGCAAAGTGATTCAAAAAATCTTTTGTATTGACTTTCCGTTAGCGAAAATCTTGGTGGAGAATATATTGGTGAGATAATTAAATTGTTATCAAATTCCTCAAAGCAGATTGTAGTAGCTTGAAGGTAATCTTCACAATGATCACACATTAGATGATGCCTCAGTCGAGATATAATAAGAATGGCTGAGGCACCACATGCTCTGCCTCTTGGATCTTTTGCATCATATAAAATATATCCACGCAATGAGAATTGACTCCTAGAAGTCTAATGAGTTTTAGGGACAAACAATATATCAATTTGCTTGTCCTTTAGGATATAGGCGAGTTCTTCTTTATTTTGGCTTAAGCCGTTTGCGTTCCAATAATATATTTTTGAAGAGTTCATGGTTTATTTAACAAAACTTGAAATATCGTAGATTGCATTTTCATCATCTCCCGCATCTTGCTATTTATTGCGTTAGTAAAATTATTTATAGTTTAAACAAGTGCGTCGAGTGTTGTTTCCAATTTACTTGTGTCTTGATTCGAGGGATCGTTTCGTGAATTCGAAATATTGGGAGAATATTCGAGAACGTAGCACATTTGAGTATGAATCCAAATGCTGGGAATGAACTGAATTCTGTGGTTGGTTTCGGGAGGCCGCTATGTTACGCAAACATGTAAGGGTGAGACATATTTTTTAATTTTTATTTCGCTATAAATTTCTGAATAAACTGGGCACCCCCGGTAGTTAGCTGTGTGTTTTTACAACTAGTGGATGCTTACAGTATGGCCTTGTATGACCGAACTCCTGGCAGTTCAAACACTGTACCGGTCCTTTCCTCTTATGCGGTTGTTCAACAGTAATTTTCCTATGTAACAGGTATTTTACTTTGTAGATAGGGTGCACCTGGTTTTCTTTAATTGAATGTCGCCGGGTTGAAATTCCACGCGGAAAAGGGGTTGTGGGATATTTTCGCGGTTTCAAATATTTGATACTGTTTTTACTTTAAATCCTTTACTTTCGAGTTTGCTTTTTAGTTCAACCGGGACAACACACGAGTCGATACACTTAATAACTACTTGGAGGCCTTTTCCGCTCTTCAATTAGTAGATATAGAAGTTTTTATTTTGTTTTTCGAATTCGGACACTATTTTTCGGAAATTATCCTAATGTAGAACCTGTACTTTTGTTTCCATAATATTTCCTCGTTTAATGGGTATAATGTAGAAAAAATTTTCTCCCGTTAACTCTATCAAACTTTTCACCAATTTGTTCGAGTTTTGTTATCTTAAATAAATAGGAGGAGGTCTTCATGGCTTGACTGTAACTGGTTCATCTTTATCTTCTTCATCCAAAATCGAGAAACGATTTTGGAGTTTGGAGGCAACATCATCCTTGAGAATTTTTGATGAAAATGCAGTTTTTCTGATTTGGGACTGCGCGCTCTTTTAACTACTGTAATGTATCTATACATACCAGTTTGTATCGACGATTTTGAAGAATTTGAGTCAGGTGTAATGTTTTTTGAAAAAATACTTCTAGTTGATTTATTATTACTTACGGTTTCATATTAGTGCAATTATTTGCAGTACTTGCATTTGTCACAGTTGTTGTTGTTTTTACTGGTTCTTCTTTCTTACCTATATCTGCTGACTTTGGCTCTGTTTGTTCAATGCATATATTTGTTCAATGCATATATTGAACGCGCTCTCCCAGAGGCCTTAGCTGTTAAGTAAAGCTTGTTGAATATGGGATCGTGTAGATTATCTTGATTACACTGTGGAACAAATTCAGGTTAGCAAAAGTTAGGTCGATTCTGAGAGTGAGGGGTGAAAATAGAGGTTAAATGAGAAGACCCGTATCGCGGCGTTTGTTTATGTTAGTTCGAATTTTTTTTTTTAATCGACCTTCGAACTTTGCAGTCAAATGCCGATTTTCAGCATATTGTTTATATGGTTTTTTGGCTATAACTCGTCGACTAGTTGATATATTTTCAACCTGTAAAAGTCAAATTATTGCGAAAGACCTGTGCAACAATCAAAATTTTTTAAAAAATTGATTTAGAAAATTTTTGTGGTGCTTATGAAGCAAAATGTTGGAAAATTATTTTTGTTATGCTTTTTGAAAATATTTTCCACAAAACTAAGTCTGTTTTGCTTTCTGTTTGATCAATAATATGCTTCTCAGTTTCTTCAATAAATTTCATTTGAAAAGAAAACAATCATAGTACAAAACTTGCGTTTTCCAGCTTAATTTTAATTTACTTCTAATTTTTTATGTACCAATTTTGTTCAGTGTTGGTTTTGAAGAAACATTGAAAAAGAAATTATAAAAATATGGAAAAAAATATATTTTTGAAATGTTAGTTATGAAAAGTTTTAAGTAAAAGCATTAAATAAATTAAATTAATGATTTGGCCAGTTGCCGTTTAGCAGGCGGCTGTGGATCAACATCACTGCTCTCTCTAATATTTGGTCATCGTCATCATCATCAGAAAGGTCGATAATTTCGTCCAACAGATATTCTGGAATTTCATCTTCGTCTTCCCCTTCTTCCTCGTCTTCCTCTTCTTCAAAGGTGTTTTTATAACACCAACAAATTTCAGCGAGTATTGCATCTGGAGAATTCTTTCCTCTGTACCTGAAATGAAAATAGTTTCAATCGTCTTAACATGTTTAAATTGTGCACTCTGACAAAGATATTAGAAAAATCTAGGAAATTCAAAATATGCACACTCTATAGTTACCTTATTTCAAATGGAAGCGCAGTTTGGTGATAACGTTCGCCTTGCTCATCAGATTCAGTTGGCAACTGTTGAGCGAGTTGATCAAGATGCTGCTGCAAGAGATGAATTTTGTACGACATATTAACTCCAATTTCATCGAAAGCTGCCAACATGTTTGCAACAGATTGCCTGTAGTTGTCTTTGCGTTCTTTACCCAAAAGTCCTTTAATGACTGCTTTCAATGCGAACCATGCATTTAATTCTCGGTCTGTCAGAACTTGGTGAAAATCTTGACGACTCATTACTTTCCGTATGTCGGGATCATTAACAACCCCTTCCTGAATTTTGGGGTTGCTTAATCTTGGGAAAATGTCTTTTAAGCGGTTGAATACTGCTGGTCTTTTTGCGATACATTTCAAAAATTTTTAGCAATGCCAAGTTTAATGTGGAGCAACGGCAACAAAATTTTCATTTCAGGAACAAGACTTTCGTGTAGCCTATTGTCTTTAGGCCATTTTCGTCCAATGCGACTATTCCAGTTATGCTGTTTGTACTTTAATACCTTCTCCGTATCGTGAATCCCAATCGCACAAAAAACGCGGATATTTTGGACGGCCATATGCTGTTAAGCCTGTAATCAATGAAACTATTTTGAGGTCGCAGCAAATGCGCCACTGTTATTCGTTATATTTGACTACTTCCAGAATGTGTTTCAAATTATCGAAATTTTCACTAGTGTCAGTGCTATATGCAATCGGAACATAAGGCATTCTATTTGTCTTGTGCAAAAGCACAACTTTTAAGCTGATTAGTGAACTATCGATAATAAACGCCAATCATCTTTTTTATAGGCCTATCGTCTCCATTAACTTTTCAATATCGTTGCAATAAGCGAAATTTTTTGCATCATTCACATTGAAGAACTTTTCTAACTCTTTTTGGCGTTTTCGATATGCTGTTACTTTGGTACCTTTCGCCAGCAAATTATTTCCTTTCAAAAATGAAGCCTGTAGCTCTGATTTTTTCTGAGTCAAACACAAATTTGCAACAATTCCATCCAATTGGTTTTGTGTGACTAGGATTGTATCCTTTGATGTTTCATAGGATGTACCTTCACCAGGGTCGTATTCTGAGAAGAAATCCATGGCTGTAGCAGCGGCGATTGTAGTACTGACATCTGTTTGAAGATCAATACTTCGGTATGTTGGTACTGGAACGAATTCTGAGTGCGGTAATGGTAATTGGACACTTGGCACTGCTACACAAGTTTTATTCTTTGCTTTCCTTCTATTCAAAGTTTTATGGTAGTTGATACATCCATAGTAATTTTCTTCTTGTACCAAAAGGCATAGCCTTCTTCTTTTCAGTTTTCCATTGCATAAGAGTTGAATAGCAATTAAAGCAAACTTTTTTAGGGGCATAGTTTACGTCAGTGATAAACTCTTGCGAGAAATATGGTTTATAGGCTTCCAAAAAAAATCTATGTGAGTACGATCACAGGGGATATGTGTAAACATCTACACCTTTTCCAATTTTATTTCAGAAAGTATCAAATGTAATTCAGAAAACATCAAATGTATTTCAGAAATTATCTAATATATTTCAGAAAACATCAAATGTATTTCAGATATTATCATATATTTCAGAAAATATCAATTGAATTTCAGAAAATATCTATTGAAATTCAGAATTAAAAAGTAGTTTACCCTACAATACCGAAAAGTTATTATTGTTTCTATCAGTCGGAGAAAATGTTTAACAATATTTGGACTTATTTGTTATGCACTGGAAAATTTATCAAGGGCGGCCTTTTAATCGAAAGAAGATGAGGACTTCATTAGTTAATCAGCTACAATATAAACACCAGGATAGAATTTTGACCGATTTTGAAGTCAACATTTTGAAAAAAACACGTTTATATCGTCACCAAAAATGCAAAAGGCCGTAATTTACAAAAGGTTAAAAATTGACTTTTTGTATTGTAGTTACGGTCTTTTTCCTAAAAACTACTATTTTACCATAAATTTGTTTTCATATATATTAATCCATCTTCATTTTTCAGCTTGATTCAAAAATTTGGGTATTAAGTTTAAAGTAGTTTTTGTTTTATGATGTTTTTGCTTCTCCTGTAAAAAAAATAAAAATATTAGTTACGACCTTTTGCATTTTAGGTGACGATATGTAGTTTTCAAGAAATATTACCAACCCAGTGTAATACTTAAAAAAATATAATCTTATATATCGTTCTGACTATTTTTCTGAAACTCAATTGATATTTTCTGAAATTCAATTCATATTTTCTGAAGTAAAATTAAAAATTTCTGAATTTGATGTTTTCTGAAAATCAATTGATGTTTTCTGAGACACAATTGATACTTTCTGAAATTCAATTGATGTTTTCTGAAATACAATTGGAAAAGGTGTAGTAATTAAAAAAACATCTAAGTTTATTTTCGACTTCTTCAAAGTTTTCCTAGCATTTAGCTTGTTGAACCGTGTTCAACCCTATTTTAAGAGTCCTTCTCTCTTTTTATACCCTATACCACTATGTGGTTTGGGTATAATGACTTTGTGCTGCTGTTTGTAACAACCAAAAATATTTGACCTAGACCCATCTTTAAATATACCGATCGAATCAGAATCACATTCTGAGTTGATTTAACAATGTCCGTCCGTCCGTCCGTCTGTGTGTCCATGTAAAGCTTGTAATCAAACTGCAGGTCGCAAATATGAATATATTTTGATAAAATTTGGCATATAAGCTTTTATCGGCCATGGGATGAACGCTATTGAAATTGGTGAGAATCGGTCCATGTTCAGACCTAGCCCCCATACAAATTACCCATATGAAATCAACATAAATTGCCATATGATCCAAATTGTCATATAGATCTTACTCAAATTGGGTTTGTATGCGTTCATTACATCCACTAATGAGTAGTCCAAAAATGATCCCTTTGACCCCATATGGAGCTGCTTCCCGATCTTCACTTAAATCTATTAAAAAACAAAAATATTGCACTGATTCTTCTCAAATTTTGTTTCTACATATTTTTGCAAAATACAAGACTTTACCAAACATGATCAGGATCGGTCCATTTTTGGACCTAGTCCCTTTATAGATATAGCATCCGATATGATCTTTTTCATATCTGCAGCCAAAAAAATTAATAAAAATCCCACTCAAATTTGGTTTTTGCTTATTTTCAATGTCCAGTTAGTTGGGCCTAAGAGATAGGGTTTCTAAACGCATGGTATAGGGTATCGTAAAGTCGGTCTAGACCGACTATAATTTTCTTACTTGTTTATTATTATATTCGTATTATTTTTATTACTAGTATTTTCTCTTAAATTAATGAATTTGAGTTTTTTTTTGTTACTAAGTTCTTCGAGAACAAAGCCAATTGGCTAGCGCCTTTTATATATATATATATATATATATATCTTATATCAATCGGTTTTTTGTTATATTAGATTCATTACATAGAACCCGTATGAAATCAGTGGTTTTTCTAAGTTTTTAAGTTTTGTCTTTTAGTAGAAAAGTAATATTCAGTTTTGCAAGAGGCAAATAAACAACAAAACTGTACATCACATATGACAACTCTTACGAAAACTGAGAATAGTGGAAATTAGAAGTATAAATGCAAAAAATATTCAAAATTCAAAAAATAACGATTGTTTGTTTGGACAGAGTTGTATCTTCTGAAATTAATACAAAGTAAAGCTGTATGGTACGAAACTGAATCTAACCACACTGCTCGTAGGCCTGACTTTAGGTGAGTGTGTTAAAGCGCTGACCAAAAAGTGCAAGTACGAGTGTATGTGAAGGTTCATGGTTCAAAACCTCACGGCCGCCCTAAGTAGAAAAAATTTTCATATAGAAACAATCTATTCAATTAAAACCACTAGTTTTATTTAGCAGCAAAACACACACGTTTTAGTTGAACGTGAACCGAGTCTTATTAACCCAGCTCTAGGAGCCTAGACGACTCAACATTTTGGTCCTTCGTAAAAGTCCTAGAATAGGCTAGGATTGGAGTGAGCTAGTGACATAGTGGTCCACTAAAATTCACCTAAATTGGCAGTTACAACTACACCCGTAACAATAAGACAAGAGGTCTTTCCTACAATACATCGAAGTGCAGGCAAATAGACGAAAGTAAGATACACCAACAATACAACATCCATCGTCCCAAAGAGTGGAAGTCATCAATGAACATAATCAGCAATTAAGTCTTAATATCATTCCGTCGGGTGCACCAACTTAACATAACCTCCAAGGCAACTGATTCATGAAGAAAAACATTTAAGGTAGTATAAGGGAAAAGATTTAAAAGGTATGTACTGTGTATATTTGGGTCACTTATGCGAAATAGTTTTGGGGATTTTTTAATAATAAAAAAAACATATACCCCGAATTTAGTTTTCCAATATTACTAAAATACAAACCAATAAAATAAAATATATGCATGAAACATATATATGTATGTAATGTTATGTATGTACGTAAAGTAATTCTCTGTCGACAGCAAAGCCACTTTGAATGCCATCTCTAAAAATTAACTAAAAAAGACGAACATAAGAAAACGCAAGTAAAATCTGCATAACTTCATGTGTTGTCAAAAACAAATTAGCAACTTCACTATACATTGTTTCATTTTCTATGTCCCTCTGACATAACTTCGCTCACACATATAGAAAAGGAAAGAACTGTCTCACACATCATCCATCGTTTAGAGATTAAATTGTAAAGTGATCGCGGAAACATCCAAATGTAAAAAGTAACAAAACAAAAATATTCATACAAAATAAGTGATTTTTTTTTTATTTATATTAGACAAATAAATAAAATGTAAAACACTGAACTGATACAGCCAGAAAAAATTAAATAAAGGGAGTACAGGGAAGCCGCAATAAGTAATTTTGTATGGCAATTTCTCCCAGAAATAAAAAAAAAACAACCAAAGGAACATAAGGTTTGTTAATGGTAAATATTATATTTAAATACAAGCAAAATAATATTTGTTAAAAATACGAATATAGATTTATTGCATACAGTGGTGCGTTTTGTACACAACAACAACAAAAGAACTTGCAATTAGCGGCATTTCTCAACAAAAGAAAGAAACAACGTATTGTGTGAGACAAGTGAACTTGTGACGTCACGCATACAAAACATTAAACAAAAACAGCGTTAGGGTACGCCATACAGAAAAAAAAAGTTCTTTGCCGGGGAAGAGTGAGATAAAGGTGAGTGAAGTTTATGTGTGAATTTTTAAAACCAAAAACTTTAAGTATCTGGTGGATAATGCGAACATTATATTAGTGGGATTCTTCAAGAAGGACGAAGAAATTTATCATATACCAAATAAATTATTGAAGAAAATTCTATTAATTTCTGGCTGAAATTATTACAGGCTTTAGAGTGGTACACAATTTAAACTACATACATATAAAAAAAATACAGTACGATATTTAAACCATAAATAAATGCATGGGGAAAATTTTATGAAATAATTTTTGGATAAAAATTATTAAAAACACAGCGATACGATAGTTAAAATATAAATAAAATTCTTGTGGAAAAATTTATAAAATAATTTTTGGATGAAATTATTAAAGCCATTATAGTAATCTGTTATTTAAACAACAAATAGATTCTCAGAAAAATTTGTACGAAAATAATAACATTAAATTTAAAAAAAAAAAATTGGTAGTGAAGACCAACATAAGTTTTGGCTAAATTTTATTAACAACATAATAGTGGTACGCTATTTAAACTATAAATAAATTCTTGAAGAAATTATTCAACAAGGAGTGGCTCTTTGATAATGAAAATAGCATGAAATTTGTTTTTATATAGTAAAACAATTCTTTACATTGTTCTTCACGAAGCTAAAAAAAGGGCTTGCAAAAAAATAAATTGATAAATATTCCTCAAGAATTGATTTGAGTCAAGGGTAGGTTTTAGAGACCTGGGTAGGCAGCTGTAATGGCATCCAGTGTTGCCATTTCAGCATTTTAGTTGCTAGATTTAGCAACTTTTTTTGTCGTTTAGCATCCAAAATTTATGAAAAGGTGCTAGGTGCTAACTTAGCATCTTTTATTAATAAAAAGTTGCTTTCAGCATCTTTTTTTTTTTGATTTTTTATGTTTATGTTTTAATTTCTAAAAGTGTAATACGAGAATTTTGTGTACTACTCTTTTTACCACTCTGCTCGTTTCTTTCGACAAATATAACAGAACATTTGAAATAGAAGAATGTAAACACAAACAACAGTTTTTAATGAATTAAAAAGTCGATCGCCAAAAAATACTATTGTATTAAAAAAATGCCAAAATTTTCCATACAAAACACATTAAACCGGGTAAAAGAACCGATAACCAATATATTAGAAGAGTTTAAATTTAGATCATCTGAAACAGAAAAATTTCAAATCCAATGGAGTTATATCACAGAACAGTATTAGGATACAACACTGAATACAACCTCTTTATGGATTGAAGTTAACAAAAATTCTATTGGCGAAAATCCATTTAAAGAGTTATCAATATTTGTATTGTCTTTATTAGTTTTGTCTTTCTCAAAAGACGAAGTTGAACGTTTGTTTAGTTAAAAGCAAACTTTGAACAGAATAAAATCCGAGTTGTTATGTTCTGTAATACGTACAAAAGAAGGTTTGAAATTGAAAAATGGGTGCTATTACACTTACAATATATCGAGCGATTTCGTTGATAAAAGTCGATCGTCAGAAAAGTATCAGAGCCAAGAAGAACTTGAAGATGAAGACTTCACAGAAATATAGATTCCATAAACCAATTATTGTAATATAATCGTATCTTATTATAATGTAATAAATTCTGTTATATTTGAAATAAAAAAAAAAAATCCATATAAAATTAAAAATATTTAATTTGAATTAAAAAAACTCAATTTGATGTTAAAAAAAATTACAGATGAAATCCAAAATAATTTCAATAAAAATTTAAAGATATAAATCGAAATTTATGTTTTATATTAATTTTTCAATTTAAAAAGAATTTATTAATAAGTATCGAAACTTATGTTTTATATTAATTTTTCGATTTAAAAAGAATTTATTAATAAGTATTTAATTTTTCAATATAAAGGTAATAAAATTTGAAAAAAAAAATTTAGCATCTTTTTTTTTGACTCCAGTACGTTTTAGCATCCCTTTTTTGCAATTTAGCATCTTTACAATTTCAAATTATGGTAACACTGATGGCATCTAAAAGGAGATGTAAGTTTGACCTGCAACAGTTGGGGGCGTTTTGCACAAACTTCGAAAGAATATGTCCAGAAGAATGCGCAATTGAATATCTTAATGTAAAGCGCGAAGAATTGGAAAGAAGGTGGTGCAAGCTAGTTGAATCGTATGAAGAATACATGGTAGGGGACGAGCAGGCCAAGCAGGAAGATTCAAAAGATGATCTTTCGCAAAAATATGAAGAAGCTAGTGAGATCTACCAAAAGATTAAGATACAAATTTTACAAAAATTTAATAATAGTTCACCCACACAAAGCGCACCGGTCGTGCATAGATCTCCCCTCAAGCTTCCTGCCTGTGACATTCACAATTTTGAAGGCGGATACGCAAACTGGCCAAAAGCTTAATTATTTAAAAACGAAAGCAAAAGGGGAAGCTTTTAATGTTATAAAAGATTTTGACTCTGTAGATGAGAATTTTAGATTAGCCTGGGAAGCTCTAAAAAACAGGTTCGAAAATAAAAGGCTTTTGGTCAATGATCAAATGAAAAAAGTTTTCGCTATGCAGGAGAATCTTAAATCTATAAGATTTATTAAGAATACAGTTAGCGATTGTTTATCGATTTCAAAAACCTTCAAGGTAGAAGTGGCGGATGATAACCCGTTTTTATTACACTTGGTAACTACAAAGCTCCCTGAGGAAACTCTACGAGCCTGGGAAGCTACAATTGAAAATCATCGAGAATTGCCCTCATGGCATCAACTAAGCAAGTTTCTTGCTTCGAGAATTGAATTTTTGGAAACAATGACGGAGGTTAGAAAGCCCTTAGGCAAGGAAAGTCAGATTTTAAAGTCTCAATCATTTCACACTCATATAGAGTCAGACAAACAAACTTATAGCTGCAAAAAGTGTAAACAAAATCATGCCTTGAAAATTTGCAAAAATTTCAAAGCTCTTTCTCCAAGTGAGAGAATGAAATTCGTTTTCGCTAATAAATACTGCGTTAATTGTTTGTCGCCCAGTCATTTTAAAGCTAAATGTCAAAACACACATATATGTAGTATATGTCATCAAACAATGTTGCACCTTAATAGAAGCGGCGGCTCAAACAATAATGGTGACTTTAAACCTCAATCACAGTCAACTTCAAGCACTCAACCTGGCGTTCAAACCTTTAATACACAGTTAAGCAATTTAAATATGTCAAATAAGGACAATGCAAAAAATATCCAGGCTTTTTTTGTAAAATCGGATGACACAACGGTTTGGCCAACCGTGCTAGTGCACATTGAACATGCTGGAGAGTTATTCAACGGGCATTAATCGATACTGGGTCAGAGAAAAGTTTCATCACTACAAGAATTCAACAAGGGTTAGGTATACCTCTAAACACTATTGGCTCAGACATTTCCGGGTTAGGTGGAGCTACAGTAGGAAAATCAAAAGGAATGTGTCTCACCACTATAAGATCAAGAATTTCTGGTTTTAAAATTAAAATCGAAGCAATTGTAATGCCGTCGCTATCGAATCTATTGCCTTCGCGGCATTTTCATATAAAAAATCTTGAAGAAATTAATGATTTAACCTTGGCTGATCCATATTTTTACACCAGCGGAATAGATATGGTTATAGGAAGCAATTACTTACCCTCTATTAATCTGAAAGGGGTACGGTTAAATGTGTTAAATACATTTGAGGCCAGAGAGTCTCATTTTGGTTGGTACCTGTCGGGACCACAGCCCGTCAACAAAATAAATGTATTTTCAACTTCAGTTGTGGCTTCAGACGATTTTAATCTTCATGAACAAATAAAAATTCTGGGAACTTGAAGAAATCGAAAAGGAGATTCAGATAACAGAGGCCGAGAAGTATTGTGAAAATTTATACAAAAATACTACTATACGACAATCAGATGGTCGCTATATTGTGCGACTACCTTTTAAGGAAGAGTTCCCCAATGCAATTTTTTTGGGTCCATCAAGGAACCAAGCTCTAGCGCAATATCATAGAATGGAAAAAACACTAGAAAAATCACCAGACTTAAGGAACAAGTATCAACAGGTTCTCCAAGAATATGTCGATTTAGATCACATAGAATTAATTTCACACAATGAAACAAGTGCTGAAAAACAGTTTTCATTTTTTCTACCCCATCATGCGGTCTTGCGACCGGAAAGTAAATCTAGTGGATTCTCATTAAATGACGTCCTTCATCAAGGTCCAACGTTACAAACCGACTTGATACAAATAGTGCTTAATTGGCGACAGTATAAATATGTATTTACTGGCGATATTGAAAAAATATACCGTCAGATTTTAGTAAATGAATCAGGCCGGCCGTATCAGAGAATATTGTTCAGAGATAAAGCTGACAACATTATAAAATCTTTTCAGTTAAAAACTGTTACTTTCGGGGTAAATTGTGCACCTTTTTTAGCGATAAGAACGCTTCTTAAATTGAGCGAAGATTGCGAAAATCAATATCCATGAGCCTCCAAGATTTTGAAAAATGAAATTTATGTCGACGACATCCTCTCTGGGGGTCATACACTTGAAGAGGCAAAACTAAAACAAATTGAAATAAGAACCGCTTTAAATTCAGCTGGATTCCCCATGAAGAAAATAACGGCCAACGATCACTTTCTACTTCAACATGTGGCCCGGGAAGATCTTCTGGACGAAGATTTTTTGAAGTTTGACGACTCCAGCTAAATAAAAACCTTGGGGATCCGCTGGAATGCGATGTCAGACCATTTTTATTATGTAGTAGATCCGACAAAAATTGTAGCCTCCACTACAAAAAGGCAGATCCTTGTGGTTATAGCAAAATTGTTCGACCCTCTAGGATGGTTAGGTCCCGTGGTCGTGGTAGCCAAACTCTTAATGCAAGAGTTATGGGAAAAGAAATTAGATTGGGATGAAGCCGTTCCGCCACATATATTAATACGTTGGAACTCATTTCTGCAAAATTTACCATTGGCTTCTACATTGATAATACCCAGATGGGTACATTTTTCACCACTTCATCAAATACAGATTCATGGCTTCTGTGATTCTTCAGAAAGAGCCTACTGTGGAACGATCTACATGAGAACAGTAAATGTAGACGGTGAAATTGGCAGCCATCTGCTAGTGGCAAAAACCAAAGTTGCACCGATAAAGAAGGTTACCATCCCCAAGTTGGAACTATGTGGGGCTTTATTACTTGCGAGACTGCTAAAACACGCAATGGCAAATTCAAGTTTCAGTTATGAAGTTTTTTTGTGGACGGACTCCTCAATAGTCCTCGGATGGCTACAAAAAGAGCCTCAAACCTTGAAAACTTTCGTTGCAAATCGGGTAACAAAAATTACCAGCATTGCCAGCAACAGTCACTGGCGGCATGTTGGGTCTGATGACAACCCGGCTGATCTGGGATCCCGCGGCTGCACCCCTCAAGAGCTCATCGACAGTGATTTATGGTGGCATGGACCCACCTGGCTGAGAAAGACTGTTGAGCAGTGCACAAAACCTCGCATGTTTTACCCAACCAATTTAGAAGCGAAGAAGATTTCCAATTTTCATCTAATGGCAGCTCAGGAATGCGAAAAAGAAAAGAAGAACTCCTTTGTTCAAGAAGAAACAAAATTTGAAGAGTTTTTGGAAAAATTTTCATCGCTCGCAAGGGCTTTGAGAATTATTAGTTATGTATTTCGTTTCACTAACCGTGTTTTAAAACGTCCATTTAAAACAGAATCATTTATAACAACAGATGAAATATGCTTTGCAAAACGTCGGCTTATACTGATCGCCCAAAAATTCACTTCTCCAAGGAATATGAAGGTCTTCAAGCCAAGCGACATCTAAACAAGAAAAGCAGAATCTTAACCTTAAATCCATACATTGACCAAGAAGGACTTCTGCGGGTAGGTGGTATACTTCATAATTCGGGGTTAAGTTTTGAAGAACAGCATCCGATAATAATTCCAGATAAGTCACATTTTGCTCCACTTCTAGTCGAATATACTCATAAAATATTACTCCATTCAGAACACCATATTATGCTCCGAGCTATAAGGCAAGGCTTTTACATACCTCGGATTAAAAACTTAGTTCGAAAATGCATTCGTAATTGTAAAGCCTGTACAATCTATAAACACAAGTTCCAGCATCAAATCATGGCTGCGCTCCCTCCTGAACGAGTCAACTTTTCGTTACCGTTTACATACACGGGTATTGATTTTGCCGGTCCTTTTTCGATAAAATCATCAAATTTACGTAACGCCAAGCTTTTAAAAGGATATGCAGCAGTATTTGTGTGCTTCTCGACGCGAGCACTCCATCTAGAAGTCTTTTCAGATCTTTCTACCGATGCGTTTCTCGCCTGCTTCTCCAGATTTACCGGCCGTAGAGGTCTTCCTAGGACCATGTTTTCTGACAATGGCAGAAACTTCCTTGGGGCTAGCTTAGCTATGCTTAAACACCACAACCAATTCCTCAAAACTGCCGAAAAGGCGCTGATAGAAAAATACGGATGTCACGGATTTACATGGTCTTTTATTCCACCTTACGCACCCCACATGGGCGGCCTTTGGGAGGCTGCTGTTAAAAGCATGAAAACACACCTGAAAAAGGCAACCATCAATCTCACCTTTACCTACGAAGAATTTGCTACTATGCTTATACGAATTGAAGCAGTCTTGAATTCACGCCCAATGTCACCGTTGACCGAAAACCCATCCGAACTATTGCCCTTGACTCCAGGTCATCTCCTTCGAGGTGCGCCCCTTATTGCCCCCCCTGAAGCAGCTGCAGAAATTCCGTTAAAACAATTGAGCTTCATTACACGCTGGGACCGCCTAAAAGCTCTTCAGCATATCTTTGCACGGCGCTGGAAAAACGAGTATATTACCGAGTTGCAGCGCAGATTTAAATGGAAAACCGAGCAGTACAATGTGAAGCTGAACGATTTCGTAATCGTCAAGGATGACTTGCTACCTCCTACTGAGTGGCGTCTAGGACGCATCACTAAGCTTATCCATGGAAAAGACAACAAAGTACGAGTCGCAGAAGTAAAAACGCAGAACGGCACTATCATGCGTTCGATTGTCAAACTTTGCATATTGCCACCTTCCAATTCTCCATCAGAACCGATACCGTCACAGTATTTGAATTGATCCAACACGTAAAAAAAAAAAATTAAATAAATAAAACCAAAAAAGGATAAATTCGCTAACCCAAGCCCATAAACACACAGTATATACACATATCTATCTTTTCTTATCTATATTTCTAGCTACAAAATGGTACCGGTGCAATCTATGCATGTTGACGACAAAGACTATGGCATATTTGAGGTTTCAGCAACCTTTGATCGTCAATCTCCCGATCCCGGTGCAAAACTATATCTCTGAGATGATATACCACTTCTACCTTCCGCCACCAGTCACCGATCCAATTTTAAATCTGCACTTTAAAAATGTAGTGCCTCTTGTGCATCCAGGCTTTGGCGAGAAATCGATGGTGTTATCAGTCACCATACTTTGCCTCTATTCTGACCGACGAAGTCTTGATACCTGACGCATTTGTACCAAGGGCTCAGTGATCTCTGTTTTGGATGGGTGATATCCAGAAGAAGGATCGGATGTCGGCGCTGCCACATTCCTAGCCCGGGAGAATGTTGAACCGTGTTCAACCCTATTTTAAGAGTCCTTCTCTCTTTTTTATTATTATATTGGTATTATTTTTATTACTAGTATTTTCTCTTAAATTAATGAATTTGAGTTTTTTTTTGTTACTAAGTTCTTCGAGAACAAAGCCAATTGGCTAGCGCCTTTTATCTTATTTATAAAACTCTTCTGTCGCAGTGTTTGTGGTAAAATTCCGCCGAAACGGCTCGACCGATTCTCATGAAATTTTGTGCGCTTATTGGGTAGGTCTGAGAATCGGACAACGTTTATTTTTTTTTTGATAGGACCACTGGGAGGGGTACCCCCCATACAAAGTGAATTTTTAAAATCAGATATCTGGAGTACTATGATTGCCATAAGTGCCACGCCCACTTGATATATCAAAAAAAAAATACCGGTTGTTCGTTTCTGAGACCTACCCAACATCCACACAAAATTTCATGAGAATCGGTCAAGGCGTTTCGGAGGAGTTCAATTACAGAGACCGCGACACGAGAATTTTATGTATAAGAAGTTAAACTCCTCCTTTTTTGTTTTTCATTTTATTTTTTTTGTTTAGAGCGATTTGACTGCAATTCAGAATGTATGTATGCTTTATCATAGGAAATTTGTGTACGTCTAAATGGACCCGATAGGTGGCGCTGGGGTAAAGTCATTTCGAATATTCTTATTTACGGTGCGATTTTACTGAAACTAAGAATGTACATATATGTATGTTAGATGATGCCAAAAAATTTTTTGTTGGACCCGGTAGATGGCGCTGGCGTTCGAAAATAATGAGTTGTCATATTTATTTAAATTTTATAAGTTCCAAAATTCACAAACGTTTTTATATACAAATATTCTAACCAAAAAGGAAGCAAAAATTGCATTGGCTATTGCTTTATCCGGAATGGCCGCAATATTATTGCATGGTGGTCACACAGCTCATTCAGCACTCAAATCAGCGTTAAATGTACAAACGAATGAGAATGCCGTATTAGTATAAAAAAAACATTCCGGTATGGCAAAGGTTCTGCAAAAATGCAATATTATTATTTGGGATGAATATAACATGGCTTACAAGCATTCCTTCGAAGCACTACATAGAACTTTAAAAGATTTGAAAGGCAATGAAAGACTTTCTGGTGGAGCTCTCATTTTATTATCCATGATCCAATGGCTGACCAGTTTTCAAAACAACTACTTGGTTAAGTGAAAGAACTATTTAATCCGCAAAAAATTTCGATGTGGATAATATCAATGTTATTATTCAGGACATGATTGATTCCGAAAGTGTTATTTCAAATCTATGGATAGTGTTGTTGAAGAAAATGAAGCAGTCAATTATCCAACAGAATGTTTGAATTCACTTGATCTCCCCGATCTACCTCCACATTTATTAAAATTAAAAGTTGGTTCTCCAATAATTTTGCTACCTAACCTCAACGCTCCGAGACTATGTAATGGCACCAGGTTAATTGTTGAGAGGATAATACTCAATGATATTGAGGCCACAATTCTCAAAGGCAAATTTAAAGGAGAACATGTCTTGTTGCCAAGAATTCCTATGATTCCTATCGACACACTGATAACATTCAAAAGATTGCAATTTCCGAACAGATTGGACTTAACCATGACCATCAATAAATCTCAAGGACGATCATTGCAAATATGTGGTTTGGACCTCGAAAACAGTTGTTTTTCCCGTGTCGGAAGGCCAGCAAATTTATTAATTTACTGCCGGAATAAGGAAACTAAAAATATTGTTCACTCTTTTTAGAATTACAATGATAGAAATATATTCTTATACATACGTATGTTACAATAAATATTTATTTTAATTTTCATAAATAAAACATGGTTTTTCTTTAACAGTTTTAATGCACAAACGTTTTTTTATATAGATAAATATATACAGATTCTAACTAAAATTAAAAATTCATTGAGGGCAAAACGTTTGCCGGGTCCAGCTAGTATATATATATATATCTTATATCAACCGGTTTTTTGTTATATTAGATTCATTACATAGAACCCGTATGAAATCAGTGGTTTTTCTAAGTTTTTAAGTTTTGTCTTTTAGTAGAAAAGTAATATTCAGTTTTGCAAGAGGCAAATAAACAACATCGTTTTATGCCCGTAACTTCTACGAATAGATATCTATTAGTGCATAGTTACCTATTGTGTAAATCAAATTTCGTAATTTTAACTCGTAGGTATGACTTACCGGCTGTGTAAATATTAGTGTTTCTTACACGGACGATTGTAGTTGGTTAATGTGTTAGGTAAATATAATTAAAATAGAAATTCATTAAAATTGATTGCAAAATTATTTCAGAAAAATTTTATTATTTTTTTTTTTTATTACATATTTTTTTTTTATTTAACATACAATTGTTAACACACACAAAAAGATAATTATGAAAAAATATGATTATTGTAGGCACACATAAATACAAAAGTTTTAATTTTATACATTTTAACTGACATTTAAAGTGAATTCCTTATTGCTTCCTCCACGATCCTCTAAACCAAAAACTGATGGCCAGGTTTCCAAAAACTTCGATGCATTCAAAAATTTCTTCATCCTGAAAAAAGAGGATTATGAAAAAAAGATTATTGTATGCACATATAAATACAAAAATTTTAACGCTATTAATTTTAACTTACATTTAAAGTGAATTCCTTATCGCTTCATCCACGATCCTGTAAACCAAAAACTGATGGCCCTATTAACCATAATAGGAGCTCTTCATCCGATGACAAATTTATAGCCGGTGCCGGTCCTCTGCCTGTTTTGTACATCTCTCGTTTATTGTTTCGAATTTTCTTTCGAAGATTTTTTCAGGTCATCATACTCCGACCGCACATACCGAAAACAAATTAAAATTCGCACTTCTATGGATTCCTTTTCCCGAAATTTTAATGTTACAAAATTTATTTATTTAAAAGGATTTTCAAAAATAAAAATAATAATAAAATTTAACAATTTTTTTTGACTTAATAATAAACGTCAAACGAGAATGTTGCCATACTTTAGCAGATTTCTATTCGGTAGAAACACGTAGGTAAAATAAACGTTAAAATTACCAATCTAATTTTATCGGATAGGTAAAGATATCTATTGGACATTTACACGCGTAGTTATCTCTTTGTTGAAGTTACGGGCATTAATAATAAACGTCAAACGAGAATGTTGCCATACTTTAGCAGATTTCTATTCGGTAGAAACACGTAGGTAAAATAAACGTTAAAATTACCAATCTAATTTTATCGGATAGGTAAAGATATCTATTGGATATTTACACGCGTAGTTATCTCTTTGTTGAAGTTACGGGCATTAGTCGAACAAACCACTAGTTTTATTTAGCAGCAAAACATACACGTTTTTGTTGAACGTGAACCGAGTCTTATTAACCCAGCTCTAGGAGCCTAGAAGACTCAACATAGCTTTTTAAACTCACCTAGGGGTTCTGCTTACTAAAAGAGTTTTGTCAATAGCAAATATACACTTGAATATTTAAAATTAACGAAAAAGATTTGTGATTTTGCTAAACAGACAGCGAACTCGGCGGTCTGCTTACTAAAAAGTTCTGTCAATAGCAAATATATACTTGAATATTTAAAAAAAAACAACTCTGTAAGTTTGTGAACATGTTAAACTCACAACACAATAGCTTGAATATTTAAAATGAACGAAAAAGATTTGCGATTTTGCTAAACAGTACCCGTGTTCTGTATTTTATGTGAAAAGTTCTCACATCGAAAAAGTATGAAACAAAAAATTCCACTGTTTCTCGATTTGTGAGTAAAAACTGTGTCTGTATCTTAATGTGAAAAGTTACAACACTGGTTACGTTGTTATTGGAATATTCCAAGTCAGCTGTCAAAAAATAAAAACAAACAAAGCAAATAAAAGTAAACATAAAATTATGTGTATAAAAATTTAAGAACTTGAAATAATTTTAATTTAAATTTGTGAAAAATGTTCAATATATTTCTTTAACTGATACGATAATGATGATATGATAACTGAATGATAACACGCTGCCTTTTTTGTGCAAGAATATTTTTAATGAGGGGGCTAAAAGTTTACTATGGTTAAATTATGCTCGTTTGCAGTTTTTGAAAGCGTTTCGTAGTATTGCCTACTCATATATCGAAACGGTCTTATCAAAACTGTAAGTACTTTGCTAAAATTTTCGAAAAACTTTTAAGAAACATGTTATCTTATAGAGAATTAAATTTTAATACCTTCCGAAGAATACATTGCCTTATTAACCGAATGTTTGTCGGAGCAAACTGTTGTGGTCGATTATGAACGTCATTATTCCGTGGGCTTAGATATAGAAATATTAAAGCAAGCTTGCAGTTATTTGTGAGTATGCATTATAAATTTTAAAAAATCATATCTAAATATATTTGAACGTCATTATTCCGTGGGCTTAGATATAGAAATATTAAAGCAAGCTTGCAGTTATTTGTGAGTATGCATTATAAATTTTAAAAAATCGTATCTAAATATATTTGTTTTCTAGAGATTCTATTAAAGCCAACGTTATAGTACAAGGTTATAAAAATGCTACGATGGAAACCATAAATGATTTACAAAATCTAATAACACATCAAGTAATTATTGATACGAATGCTAAGACCATCAAAATGGATCCTAAAATTGAGCTGAAAGAAAAGGTTACAAAAAAAAACACTAAAAACCCTGCGAAGAGAGATGTTGAGTTAGAAATTGCTATGATATTGGATTGGGCACTGGTTTTATTAGATGGCTTTCATTTCGGTGTGCTTCTAGTGAAGAAGCTATAGCGGCGGTATTGGAACACAATTTGCCACCTGATTTAGATCAAATGTGAAAAATCCAGAAGACGCAAGAGCTCGTTATGAAGCTGTCTGAAACTTTAATAAAATTATTTAAAAAGTGCATATAAGTACTTAAAAAGTACATATATAAGTGCCTAAAAAGTGCATATATAAGTACTTAAAAAATGCATATGTAAGTACTTAAAAAGTGCCCATATAAGTGAATATTGTCTCAGAATGATTTTTCTTTATCCTTATCATCATAGTCCGATATTGTTACAGTTTCAGTATCATTCAAGTTTAGGGTGTGTGGTGGTATCAACGCTATGTTATTAAAGCTATTAATCGCTTCAAATAGTCAGTTGATTGATTAATAAAAACATCAATTAAATGTTAAATTAATAATGCAATTGTTTAACTTAAAAAAATTGATTAGTTAAAAAAACATTTTATTAATTGATAAAACAATTAATTGGTTAATTATAAAACCAAACAATTTATAATTAAAAAGCCATTAGCGTTAAATTATAATGATTGATTTGTTAAAAAATTAATTTATTCATTAAATATTAATTCGACTAATTAAAATACAAATAATTAAATAAGTTAATAAATTTATACTTTTAATTAAATAATAATAACTTAATTAAATGAATTTAATAAACAATTAATTTGAGTCATTTGAGCCCAAAAGGCCCCCACTGAATTTTGGTTGATTTTTTTTTATTAATTAATCAACTGATTATCTGATTTATAAATTAATTTATTAATCAATCAACTGATTATCTGATTAATAAATTAATTTATTCCTTTATTATACTGTCGAACATGTTCGTGGGCATTGTAAAAGTACTAAGTCAGTATAGAAAATCCTCCAAAAAAGTTCTCCCCTCCCAGAATGGCTGTTATACTATTTAAAAAAATAACTTTATTGATTCAAATAATCAATTGATTGTTTAATTAAAAAAACAATTTAATTTAAAAAAAAAATTAATTAAAAAATTGAGTTTTATTATAAGCTTAATAATTTAATTTAAATAATAATCTATTTATGAAATTATTAAAATTAAAATCAGTATTAAATATATTTTCAATAATTCAAAAATTAAATTATATATCAAGAAAACATGTTAATTAATTTTACCCCACGTAAAGAACCTATGGATCACATAGAAATAATTTTTAACTTTATCAAAAAATGGATTTATGAAATTATATTTTTATAGTATAACTAGCTGGACCCGGCAAACGTTGTTTTGCCCTCAATGAATTTTTTATTTTAGATAGAATCTGTATATACATACCTATATAAAAAAACGTTTTTGCATTTGTTAATATTAATTGAAAACTGTTAAAGAAAATCCATGTTTTATTTATGAAAATGAAAATAAATATTTATTGCAACATACATATAATAATGACCAATATATTTCTATTATTGTAATTCTAAAAAGAATGAACAATATTTTTAGCTTCATTATTCTGGCAGTAAATGAAAACATTTGCTGGCTTTCCGACACAGGGACATGCCACATATAGTTGCTCATGGGAAAACAACTGTTTTCGAGGTCCAAACCACATATTTGCAATGATTGTTCTTGAGATTTATTAATGGTCATGGCAAAGCCCAATCTGATCGGAAATTGTAATCTTTTGAATATTATCGGTGTGTCGGTAGGAATCATAGGAATTCTTGGCAGCAAAACATGTTTTCCTTAAAACTTTCCTTTGAGAATTGTGGCCTCAATAACATTGGGCATTATTCTCTCAACAATTAACTTGGTTCCATTACATATTCTCGGAGCGTTGAGGTTACGTAGCAAAATTATTGGAGAACCAACTTTTAATTTTAATAAATGTGGCGGTAGACCGGGCACATCAAGTGAATTCAAAAAATTCTATTGGAGAATTGACTGCTTCATTTTCTTTAACAACACTATCCATAGATTTGAAAGAAGACGTTTCGGAATCAATCAAGTCCTGAATAATAACATGTTATCGACATCGACATTGTTGCGGCTAAAATAGCTCTTTCACCTAACCACACACAGAAAACTGATTCGTTTTGGCTACCAAATTTATTGCCAACCAAATTGCGATGAAGCAAATATCCGAATTTTGAGTCCATGACAATTACAATTCTATCGTCTTAACAGTAGATATTTTATCACAATAGAAAATGAAATATGGCTATAAAATTTATATTAATACAATCGAAAATACAGTTGTTAAACTTTAGCACAATTCCGTTTGTAATTTTTTTTTCTGTGTGCAATCATATTTAGGATATTGATTTTGAATGCCGGGGAATACATTTTCAATTAATTCATCGCGTGACGATATAAATTGACAAAAATCTTGTGGATAGTTTAATAGTTTGACTGGTTGGGTTAATATTGATTTTACCTTTACCAAGATCGAGTAGTTGTTTTGAAAATTGGTCAGCCATTTGATCATTTTGTAATCGTACTCGCATGTTTGTTGTTAATTTTATAGTTTGAACGCTACTCCATAATGTAGATGATTTTCAGCAGGTTGATTTTGGTATGACTGGCAATGTTTGACGAAGATCTCCAGATAATAAAATAAGAGCTCCACCAAAAAGTCTTCCATTGCCTTTCAAATCTTTTAAAGTTCGATGTAATGCTTCTAAGGAATGTTTGTGAACCATGGTACATTCATCCCAAATAATAATACTGCATTTTTGCAGAACTTTTGCCATACCGGAAGGTTTTTTGATATTACAGACGATGATTTGAGAGCTGAATGAGCTGTACGACCACCATGCAATAATGTTGCGGCTATTCCGCACTAAGCAATAGCCAATGCAATTTTTCCTTACTTTTTGGTTAGAATGTTTATATATAAAAACTTTTGTGAATTTTGTAACTTATAAAATTTAAATAAATTTGACAACTCATTATTTTTTGAACGCCAGCGCCATCTACCGGGTCCAACAAAAAATTTTTGGCATCATCTAACATCCTGAATAATAACATTAATATTATCGACATCGAAATTTTTTTGCGGCTTAAATAGTTCTTTCACTTAACCAAGTAGTTGTTTTGAAAACTGGTCAGCCGTTGGATCATGGATAATAAAATGAGAGCTCCACCAAAAAGTCTTTCATTGCCTTTCAAATCTTTTAAAGTTCTATGTAGTGCTTCTAAGGAATGTTTGTAAGCCATGTTATATTCATCCCAAATAATAATATTGCATTTTTGCAGAACTTTTGCCATACCGGAATGTTTTTTTAACGGTGATTTGAGTGCTGAATGAGCTGTACGACCACCATGCAATAATGTTGCGGCTATTCCGGACAAAGCAATAGCCAATGCAATTTTTCCTTCCTTTTTAGTTAGAATATCTTATATATAAAAACGTTTGTGAATTTTGGAACTTATAAAATTTAAATAAATTTGACAACTCATTATTTTTCGAACGCCAGTACCATCTACCGGGTCCAACAAAAAAATTTTTGGCATCATCTAACATACATATATGTACATTCTTAGTTTCAGTAAAATCGCACCGTAAATAAGAATATTCGAAATGACTTTACCCTAGCGCCATCTATCGAGTCCATTTATACATACAATAATTTCCTATGATAAAACATACATACATTCTGAATTGCAGTCAAATCGCACTAAATAAAAAAATAAAAAAAAAAAACAAAAATGAGGAGTTTAACTTCTTATATATAAAATTCTCGTGTCGCGGTCTCTGTAATTGAGCTCCTCCGAAACGGCTTGACCGATTCTCATGAAATTTTGTGTGGATATTGGGTAGGTCTCAGAAACGTACAACAGGCATTTTTTTTTTTGATACCTCAAGTGGGCGTGGCACTTATGGCTATCATAGTACTCCACATATCTGATTTTAAAAGTTCACTTTGTATGGGGGTACCCCTCCCAGTGGCCATATCAAAAAAAAAATAAACGTTGTCCGATTCTCAGACCTACCCAATATGCGCACAAAATTTCATGAGAATCGGTCGAGCCGTTTCGGCGGAATTTTACCACAAACACTGCGACAGAAGAATTTTATATATAAGATATACTAATATAATATACTATATTATACAGTTTATACAGTTTTGTTTAAACTTTTACGTATACGTGAACTTACAAAATTAGCTTATTAATAAAATAAATAAATTCATAAATTTATTAATAATATTAGATAATACTAAAATTAATCATTTATTTAAACAATTTATCATTTTATTAATAAATTTATTCATTAAATATTTTTTTTAAACAGATTTTATTTATATTCTCAGCTTTTTGTAGTAGAAATGTAGTAAAAGAGAAAAGGCTTACTTCTGCCTTAAATTAATTACTACTTTTACGATTTTTTTTAGTTCTTGAATTACTATTTCTTTTTGTGATTAAAATTATACAACATTTACTACAAAATCATTCGAACAACTAAAAAAATAAATACATATTTTCAAAATTGATACAATAAAATTTGTGATTGTAACAAAACTTTCACTACACATGCGCTTTATCTGTTTTGCTTTTATTATCTGTTAGGAAAAGATCAAGAATCAGCCTTAAAAAGGATCAGTTTAAGTGTGATCTGTTGAATCATACAAAATGTCCTCTGGCAAATTCCAAATTGGAAGACATGTAGTCCACAAGTTTTTTTTTGAATTTGGGAAATTCGTTGCACTTTCTGAATAATTGCAAAAAAAAAAATTTAAATGTAAATACTAAAAGTAAAATATAAATAAAAAATTAACATATTTTTTACCTTTTCTCCAATATTCGATGTCATCTTATATATATATATATATTTTTTTAAAGCAACTGAATTTAAAAACTTATCTCGCATAGATTTCAGTTGTGAGTGAATTTGACAGTTCAATTTCAAATCTTTTCACATGCCTACTTTACAGAAACACTTTTTTTTCTCATTTTTCCAATAAATGTGAGAAAAAACGTTACGTGACAGATAGTTCTCACAAAATAAAGTTACAGAACCAGTCGAATGCGAGAAACAATATTTTGTGACAGTTCGCAACGTTTTTGTTTCATTTTTATACGTTCCATGTGAAAACTTTCCGATGTGAGAGTTACAGAACATAGCTACAGGTAGCGAACTCGGTGGTTCTGCTTACTAAGTACACCAATACACTTACATATACCACACACAGATTTTCCCTTACGCTGTTTTTGTGATTGTGTTGTGAAATTGGATTTTACCCACCCTGAGCGCATAGATGTTTGCACATCAAAAAAATCACTCGCATTGCCACATTTTTCATCGCTTGCTATGAAACGTCCACAAACATTACAAATATGGTCCATTTTACATTTTGGTTCCGACATATTTAATACAATATATATTGTACAATGTTTTTTTTTGTTATTTTTATGAAACCGATACACTTAACTTAAATCACTCACAAAATGAAATAAGTTCCAAAAAAATTTATAGCGAATTTTATCACGTCCGAGCGAAAATTAAAAGACATCAGCTTCGGCTGAGTTTCGAGTCTTAACTGAATCTTCATTTTTGACATTAGTTCGCTTGTACGAAATAAAAAAAATCGCTACCTGCGCGAGTTAATTTTACTTCCAAAGAAAACAAATGAAGAGTAGGTGTTCGTTTGATGGTTGAAAAAATATTCATTTTATTTTTCTTAAAACATGAAATTATATAGAACGAAATTGACAAAAGCAAAAGTTAAAACATTCAAAATTCAACTTAAACAAAATGCTTTGATAAACATAAAATTATATAAATGAAATTGACGATAAAAACACATACAAATAAAATTAAAAGCTAAAACATTCAGAATTCAACTTAAATTTAATGTGTTACAAAAATGCTTTGGTAAACATAAAATTATATAAAGCAAAAGGTAACTGTATGTTCGTGTGGATGTATGTAGTGGCCTAGACAGGAAGTAAGTATTATTACAAAAACAATGTTCTATATTTGTTACTTTGGTTGCAAAAGAATAAATATAATTTAATTATGTCAGCCAAAACAAAATACATTGTTTTTGGTGTTTACAAATTGTAGCAAAAATATACAAAGCTAAATGTTTGTTAATAACTAAAATACTAAAATACATTGTTGTTGTTTATAAATATATATAAAAAAAATGCATTAAATACAGAAATAATTAGAATGCATGTTGGGCAGCATAATTACTGCTGTCTTGGTGGTTTAGGTGGGGGTTGATGTGGTAACATAACTCCTCCCCCCTAGTGTAGAGCGATGGCCACAGTGAGTTTGGTGGGGACAGAGCGATTTCGGTGGGGTTAGGGTAGTAGTGGATTTTAGGTTTTTTCCATAACAGGATCAGGATGATAATAACAAAGGAGGCGATTATTGATGTTACTGCCATTGTAGCGTTTCCTCTTTGGGTTGTGTATTTTCTCAGTTTTAAAATATCGTTTTTGTTGATGAAGCTATAATTTTTACTTTTTCAAGATTCAAAGTTTCTGTCATCGATTCAATCTGTAGTTTGTTTAGGTTGGGTGGAGCAATGAAGATTGTATCCCAATGGGTTGATGGGTTGCCTCTATAGGTCGTCCCTGCTACTGTGACCGAACAATTAGCATAGTGTAAAAGTGAAGTTCCCTCTATTGTTAAATTTTGTCTGCAATCAGAAATTATTGTTAGATTTTTTACATTGATAAATATTATATAGTTATCTTCCGGTTGGAAGATTGTTGATGTGAATCCCACATCATTCACAGGACATATTGGTGTTTTTCCATTCAGTATTCTTCCAATGCAAGTTGAATTATCGGTCTCCTCGAAGTCATTCGATGTTTTGCAATAATACAAGTTCTCAATCTTTGGGCAAATCTCTGTTAAGTACTGTAAGTTGTGCTTATTGTAACTTATATATGGTTTAGTTGTAATTATCTTTGTATTATTCATTGGAAGAGGAATGAGGTGGTAAAGGGTGCTTATTTCTTTTGATAAATATGGCAATTTTATATTAAAAATTAGGTTGCTGTTATTGTAGTATGCTTGGAGTTCTAAAAGTTCATAAAGGTGTCCGTCCGAATCCAATTCTATATTTTGGGACTTCATATGATGCCTAATTTCGCCTAATTCATCCGGGTGAAGAATAAGTTTTGAAATTATACCAAGTTTAGCGAGTATTACGGCTTCGATTATATCTGAAATTTGATCTAATAACAAATCTATATTATAGGCCAATTGGTTCATATACTGAATTTCCATTAATGCATCATTTTCCTTTCGTATACTATTAGACGTGTCGAATGAGAGTTCTTTTAAAAATTTTGTAATAGTTTCTTGTTCTTTGTTGATATGTTCTGTCAAGTTCCCAAATCTCCAAATCATCTGTTTGTTTAAATTGTTCTGATTTTCCGTTATACTATCTGAGTTTGATAATATGTTCTCGAGTTCCCGAATTTGTCTGTTTATCGTCATCGCGTCATTTGCGTCCATGTTCCCAGTTATACATTTGATTGCAGATCCTAATCCGTTGAGTAGTCCTCTTTTTGTCCGTTTGTATGGATTTAACGTCTGTAGTTTGTTCATAAGCCCTTTAAGTTTTAGTTTGCATACTTTAGCGGCATCTTTTAATACGCTGTGTTTCTCAAATGTGTCTATTATATTAAATAATTTTGAAGTTTGTTCGTTATAACCCTCCAAATCTATTATGTGTATAAAATTAAAATGACTTTCTATCGTTCTTGCTTGGCCAATTTTAAGTGCTATCATATTTTGTTCCTTGTCAAAGTTCTGAACCTCCAGAATCTGTCCGAAAACTAGGGGTATGCTGAAAGTAAAGTAAAAATATTTAAATATGAGCTGCTTACTTTCTTCTTCTGAGTTTCATTTTCGACTTATGTAGCTTTTTATCATTAGTAGTTTGTAATGTAATGCCATTATCTTTTATTACTTTACGTTTTGAGAATCGAGCAGTTAGTTTGTTTCGTCTACATTATTTTCTATATATGTCCTCACCTATGTCCCTATTCTCTGGGTTTTTTCTTGTTTTATTTAGATTGTTTATGTTCCTGATTTTAGCTTTAATGACCTTTTGTTTAACAGAGGGGTACAGTTTTTCTTTAAATTCATTTAATTTAGTCAAAAATTCATGTTTATTTTCAAATTTAATTTTCTTTGCAAAATTATATGGCCTTCCAAATAATAATTCATATGGCGTGAATTTTGTAGATGAATGGATTGTGTTATTGTAGGTCATGAATGTTTCGTCCAAAATTTCCTCGTGGTCAGTTTCCAATTTCTTTGATTTTCTGGTGTTCATGATAATTCTGTAAATTTCGGTCAATGTGGAGTGAAGTCTTTCCACTGGTGAATTACTACTTGATTGTTGAAATGAAGTAGAATGAAGTATTATTTCATACTGTTTACAAAAATCTTTAAAAATGTTTGAAGTGAATTCAGTACCTTGGCCGCAAACGATTTTCTTAGGAATTCCCAAAAGGTTCATAAATGATTTCAGAGCTTTAAGTACACAAACACTTGTTTTTGAGGGTAGGGTATATCCGGTCGCATATTTAGAAAATTTATCAATGATAGTTAAAATACATTTACCATTAATAGTATATATGTCAATATGTAAAATCTGAAGGGGTTCGTCTGGTGTTTCTGTCACTTGAAATTTTAATTTTGGTGGGTGTCTGTCATATTTTAGCGTATTGCAAATTTCGCAATTATTTAAAGTTTTATTTATTATAGATTGCATAAGGGGAAAATAATATTGTCTCTTTAAGTATTCATACGTTTCAATGATTCCCCTATGGTTTCTATTTTCGTGGCAATTTCGTATGAGTTCCACTTGTTTATCCTCGTCAGTTATATCTAATAATATTTTGCTGCAGCGGATGACTCGGAATTGTCTCCCATTTGAAAAATATTTTAAATATATTGTTTGAACGTTTTTAAAAGTTAAGTCATCGGAGAATACAGCCGTCAATTTACCTGCTGGAACGAATTTTTTAAATATTTGAATTATTATGTCTTCAGAAAATTCTTTCTCCTTTATAGTTCGACGTTGTTTATTTCTAAAAATGGTTTCAACAGTCATTTTGGATCCCTCATCTGACTTTTCTAACAATAACTGTAAATTAAACTCGTTAAGAGGTTTTTCGGATATTGAGATTCCGTCATCTAAATTTTCGTCACATGAATGTATTGTAGATAATTGGCTCGAAGCGTTCATATTTATGTCAGCAACATCACAATTGTCCAGTCTAATCCTACTCAAAGCATCTGCATTACTATTAAGTTTTCCTTTTTTATATATGATCTCGTAATCATATTCCTCTAATTTTAGACGCCATCTTACTAATTTTGAATTAGGTTCTTTGAGACTCATTAACCACGTAAGTGGTCTGTGGTCAGTGACTATTCGGAATTTACGACCGAAGAGGTAAGGGCGGAAATATTTGGTTGCCCACACAATGGCCAATAACTCTTTCTCAATAGTAGAATAATTAATCTCGCTCTCCGATAGGGTTCTACTTGCATAACAAATTGGTTTGTCGCTACCTATACGACCTTGGGAAAGGACTGCCCCAAGTGCAATGTTGCTTGCATCCGTTGTGAGCACGAATGGCTCCGTAAAATCGGGATATTGTAATATCGGGTCATTCATTAGAATGTTTCTGCATGTCTCAAATGCTTTTACATATTTATCATCCAAAGTTATGTTCCTACCTTTTTTTAAACATTCTGTAATCGGTTTTGTAAGTTTCGCTAGGTCAGGAATAAATTTTCTGTAGTAGCTAAGTAAGCCAATGAATGACTTTATTTCACGGCGAGTACGTGGTATTGGGAATTTTTGAATAGCCTCGATTTTCGAAGGGTTTGGTTTGATACCTTCTGTTTTAATTATGTGTACCAAAAAAGCTATTTCCTTTCTTAAAAATTCGGATTTGTCCAATTGGACTTTAAAATTTGAAAATCTTAATTTTTGAAAGACTTTTTCTAAGTTTTCAATATGTTCCTGAAGGGATGTCGAAAAAATTATAATGTCGTCCAAATATACGAGGCAAATTTTTCCTACTAATTCCTTTAAGACATTGTCCATTACCCTTTGAAAAGTCGAAGGCGCATTTTTAAGTCCGAAGGGCATTCTAACATATTCATAGTGACCTCCTTCTACTGTGAAGGCCGTTTTCTGAATATCCCGTGGACTCATCTCAATCTGGTGAAAACCGCTTGCTAAATCTAGAGTAGAAAAGTAAAGGCACTTTCCGAGTTTGTCCAAGATTTCCGAGATATTCGGGAGTGGATATTTGTCTGAAATACTCTTCTCATTTAACTTCCTGTAATCAATGACGAGTCTCCATTTCGGTTTCCCTGATGCGTCCTTTTTCTTTGGCACTATCCACACTGGAGAACTCCAGGGAGAAAAACTCGGTCTAATAATTCCTTGTTGTAACATATCTGAAATTTGCCTACGTACCTCCTCTTTGTGAATATACGGGTACCTATAAGACTTCGTATGAATGGGGATGTCGTCCGTTGTCCTAATTCTGTGTTTTACCTCATTTGTAAATGTCAATTTTTGTCCCTCTTTATAAAAAATTTCATTATATTTGACGCATAGTTTTAGAAGTTTTCGTTTCTCTTCATTATTAAGATGTTCTGTACGGAGAAGTTCAGACAAATTTTCGACCCGTTCATCGGCATGTTCCGCTTCAGTATTAAAGTTATTGAATTCAACAAAATTTGTTGAGTCGTATGGGTTTGTCTTAATGGGTTGCTCCAAGAAGATTGACTGATCACTAATAGTGGGGTTAACTATTTCCACTGTACTAAACCAATTATTAGCATGGTAAATGCCAGGAAAAATAAATAAACCATTGTCCAGTTGTATTGTATCTATAATTATGTCTCCTTTCTTATAATCAACTGGTAGTTTCACGAGTTGTTTTGAGTTTGCCGTTATTGTATAGTTTTCAGAAGAGAAATTTGGTTTCATTTTCAGAGGTATTGTAACTTCACTGGTAGTCAGTGTACCATTTTTCAAATCTATTTTCGCTCCGATTTTTGTCAAAAAATCTAAACCTAAAAGTCCGTCAAAATAGCCATGAAATTTAAAAACCAAGAACGTAAAAGTTCCTGCTTTTTTTATTTCCTTAAATATAGGCAATGTCACTTTCTGATCTATCTTATACTTATGTACAATAGTAGATATAGTAATTGGGTTACTTTTCTCAATATCCTTAGGATCTATGAATTCTGGATTAATAAAGGATGAAGAAGCTCCGGTGTCTATTAAAAATTTTAAATGTCTGCCAAATGGTGAGTTTATGTTAACATAAGGTAGAACGCTACCACGTTTGTTAAAATCTACATATCCTGTCTGTTGTCTGAGGCAAATTTCCGAAAATACTGGTTGTCGTCAATATTATAATGTTCATATTGGTCCAAGGTTGTCTTATCATTATCCTCATGATTAAAATATGGGGTTGGGTTCTCATACTTAGGGCTTCTGAATTCATTTATATTATTCATTTCATTTCGTTTGGATATTCTACTGAATTGAGTGCTAGGGCTTGTTTTAAATTTACCAGTGTTCCTTTCAAATTTAGAAAATCCACTAGTAGTGTCCATGGGTTCTGGTGGTGGCTCTGATCTATTCCAATTTGTTTGTCTAGAAAAGTGGTCAAAACGTTGATTCGAATTATGATTTAAAAAGTTTCCACGTGGTGTTTGTGAATATTGCAAAGACAAGTGTCTGTTATTATTTCCTAAATTTTGCGTAAAATTATTGTTATTCGTATTATAAGGTCTTATCGGTTAATTAAAGTCTCGTCGAGGTTGATAGTAATTTTCCCATTTTGGTCTGATATTCGAATTATCCCGTGAATATTTTGGATATGGTGTGTTTTGATAATTTTGTGTTGGTGTGAATACCTTGGTCTATTCGATCTTATGTAGTGTATATTTTGTTCCCTAATACAGTAATCAAGGGCTATTGGTAATGATTCTGGCCTCATGGCCCTGATGGTGGAACCCATAGGTTCGCGTAAACCTGACAAAAATGAATTTAAACACATTTCAGAGAAAAGCTGTCTTTTTGCATTAACTACATTTGCGTCGGGTTCATGAATTAAAAGATTATTTGATAAGGCAGATTGTATTTCCATAACTTCGCTGTAAAATTTTTCAATTGGTTTACCATACTGTTTAAGGGAATGGAGATCTCTAATGAGAGAAGTTTCTGTCCGCTTGTCCGAATAGTGTGATATTAAGTTTGCCCGGATTTCATCCCAGTTAAGAGATGTACCGTACATATTCAGGACTTCATTGGCCTGACCATCTACCTTATTCCTTATAGCTCTCAAAAGGATTTGTCCTTGCGGAGTGTTATCTGATCCCCTAATGTGAAGTAGTATTTCCTCCACATTGCTTATAAATTCATGGAGAAGCCTGGGGTTGCCGTCAAATTTAGGCAGATCCTTTATTGCGTCGGGAATTCGGAGTGAATTGAAAATGTCATTTGAAAAAATAGTTGGTTGAGTCATTGTCGTATTTTGAACCTCGGTATCCAAGGGCATACTAAAATCTAATCTAATATCTTCAGGTATGTTAGAAAGGCTTTTTGTTTTAAAGATTCCAAGGCTTTTAGGATATGGGAGAAATCTAGATTTTCTGCTCATTAAATATTGTTATTAAATTAAATATAGTAATTTATTAAATATATATGTAAAATATAAAATTATAATTATTTCTGAATCCAAAAGTATGAAATGAACTTTATTTTTTTATTATTTTTTTTGTTCTTTTTTTTTTTTTTTTTTTAAATATTTTTCCTTTTTTTTTTTCTTTGTTTCCGATTTAATTTTAAAACCAATTTTAAATTTTTATTTCCAATAATTCTTTTTATTATTTTCAATTCTAGTTTTTATAACATAATAATATTGCAAGTTTTAGTTACTATTTTTTTTATACAGTGCACAATTCTCTTTTTTTTTTTTTTTTTTTTCTTTTTCTTATAATAAAAACAGACAGTACTTACAGGACCCCTATGAGAATTATTGCCTTCATCGAGAGTAGTTGTTCCACCAGCAATTAAGGACAGACGTCCACTCGGTTAATTGTGATTTGTTTCTGCAATATTCCTTGAAGTGGGCTGTTGTTACAGGAATATGTTTTCGTGCAAGCCTGGTATCGATATTAATTCGGTACTTGTTCTAAATTCAATATTCCCTTGAACTTTTGAACAGGCGGCTTTAATTGCAAAAAGGGTTATTTTATATCCTTATATATTATTATTATTTTCTTTTTTTTATAAACAAATTTAACGTTATCACAATTGTCCCGATTTGCTTTCTTTACCGACTGCGCCAGTTAATTTTACTTCCAAAGAAAACAAATGAGGAGTAGGTGTTCGTTTGATGGTTGAAAAAATATTCATTTTATTTTTCTTAAAACATGAAATTATAAAGAACGAAATTGACAAAAGCAAAAGTTAAAACATTCAAAATTCAACTTAAACAAAATGCTTTGATAAACATAAAATTATATAAATGAAATTGACGATAAAAACACATACAAATAAAATTAAAAGCTAAAACATTCAGAATTCAACTTAAATTTAATGTGTTACAAAAATGCTTTGGTAAACATAAAATTATATAAAGCAAAAGGTAACTGTATGTTCGTGTGGATGTATGTAGTGGCCTAGACAGGAAGTATGTATTATTACAAAAACAATGTTCTATATTTGTTACTTTGGTTGCAAAAGAATAAATATAATTTAATTATGTCAGCCAAAACAAAATACATTGTTTTAGTTGTTTACAAATTGTAGCAAAAATATACAAAGCTAAATGTTTGTTAATAACTAAAATACTAAAATACATTGTTATTGTTTATAAATATATATAAAAAAAAAAATGCATTAAATACAGAAATAATTAGAATGCATGTTGGGCAGCATAATTACTGCTGTCTTGGTGGTTTAGGTGGGGGTTGATGTGGTAACATAACTCGCGGTGGTTGAAAACAAAATAGTTGTTTTACTAATTCCTAATTCTTTGAACTTCCCTTTTTAATTACTTCTACCTAAATCGCTATTTATTTAATGGTTTTGGGATTTTTAACGCAAATTATCGACTAAGACCATTTTCTTTTGAAATGAAATTTATTGAAGAAACTGAGAAGCGTATTATAGATCAAACAGAAAGCAAAAAAAGACTTAGTTTTGTGGAAAAATTTTCAAAAAGCATGAAAAAAAATAATTTTTCCAACATTTTGCTTCATAAGCACCACAAAAATTTTCTAAATCAATTTTTTTTAAAAATTTTAGTTGTTGACAGATCTCTGGCAATAATTTGGCTTTTACAGATTGAAAAAATATCAATTAGTCGACGAGTTATAGCCAAAAAACCGTATAAACAATATGCTGAAAATCGGCATTTGACTGCAAAGTTCGAAGTTCGATTAAAAAAAAGTTCGAACTAACATAAACAAACGCCGCGATACGGGTTTCTAATTTAGCCTCTATTTTCACCCCTCACTCTCAGAATCGACCTAACTTTTGCTAACCTGAATTTGTTCCACAGTCTTATTTAATACAATATGTTAATGCATTATTACGGTTAATGCTCCTCTCATTGTTGATGGGTTTGATAAATTCATTTACCGTTTATTTATTGTAAGTACAGAAAAGAAAAAGTTAATTTGTTAGTTGTATTGTTGTTGTTTTTTTTTTCAGTTTTTTTTTTTAACTATATTTATATTCAATTTAATTTGGTTAATATTATTCACACATATGTATGTGTGTACCCTAACTACTATTGGTTCATACAGTTGAACTTTTATCATATTTATATGTTTTTTATACACTCATTGGAAAGCTTATTTTTTAAGTTTAAGAAAAGATAAGATATTTTATGATTATGTATCAAATATAAAAACAACAACAATTTTTTTACAACACTTCAAATATAAAGTGTAACATAGGTGGCCACTTTTGCTTCGTACAGCGAGTAATTTTGCATTTTAATTACAGTTTTAATATTTTGTGACATCGCCCTTAGCTTTTATCACTTCTTTTAATCTAGCAGGCATGTTTTTTTATTAATTTATGGCAATCCGCCGAGTCCCAGATCTCCTGTATTTTCAATTTTAACCCATTGACAGTCCCTTGGGAGTCGTTTTGTAATTTATTTTCCTTTATTCCCCACAGCGACTCAACGAGATTGAGATCCGGACTGCTAGCCGGCCAACCAAGGAGGGGAATATTTAACCATGCCTTCGTTATTTTGGCTGTATGTGGTGGTGCACCATCTTGTTGGAAAATGTATTCATTCCCTCTACACAAGTTTGGGATTGATGTAAACAAATTGTTATTCAAAATTTCTAGGTAATTAACTGCCTTAACTGTGCCATCAACGAAATGTAAATTTCCCACTCCTGGCGATGATATGCAACCCCATACCATAACGCTTGCAGGAAATTTTATTTGTCTCCGTAAACAGTCCTTATGAAATGGTTCATTTTTATTTCGTATAACGTTCAGTCGAGAGTCACTGACGCATACCTGAAATGTTGATTCGTCACTAAAAATGGCTGAATTCCATTGTCGTTGCACCTATAACTTCCTCTCCTTAGCCCATAATATTATTAACTAAAATTATTTAAAAACAAGTAAGAGTGTTAAATTCGGCTGTGCCGAATTTTTTGATACCCTCCACCTGAGTCTTTAATTTTTAATTTTTGATTTTTAATTTTCAATTTTTAATTTTTAATTTTTAATTTTTAATTTTTAATTTTTAATTTTTAATTTTTAATTTTTAATTTTTAATTTTTAATTTTTAATTTTTAATTTTTAATTTTTAATTTTTAATTTTTAATTTTTAATTTTTAATTTTTAATTTTTAATTTTTAATTTTTAATTTTTAATTTTTAATTTTTAATTTTTAATTTTAATTTTTAATTTTTAATTTTTAATTTTTAATTTTTAATTTTTAATTTTTAATTTTTAATTTTTAATTTTTAATTTTTAATTTTTAATTTTTAATTTTTAATTTTGAAATTTTTAATTTTTAATTTTTAATTTTTAATTTTTAATTTTTAATTTTTAATATCAAATTCTTAATTTTTAATTTTTAAGTTTTAATTTTTAATTTTTAATTTTTAATTTTTAATTTTTAATTTTTAATTTTTAATTTTTAATTTTTAATTTTAATTTTTAATTTTTAATTTTTAATTTTTAATTTTTAATTTTTAATTTTTAATTTTTAATTTTTAATTTTTAATTTTTAATTTTTAATTTTTAATTTTTAATTTTTAATTTTTAATTTTTAATTTTTAATTTTTAATTTTTAATTTTTATTTTTTAATTTTTAATTTTTAATTTTTAATTTTTATTTTTTAATTTTTAATTTTTAAGTTTTAGTTTTTAATTTTTAATTTTTAATTTTTAATTAATTTTTTAATTTTTAATTTTTGTGTTTTCCATATTCCATTTTTCATTATTCATTTTTCAATTTTCATTTTCCAATTTCCATTTTTAATTTTTCATTTTCCCTTTTCAATTTTTCAATTTTCAATATTCAATTTTCATTTTCCATTTTTCAATTTTCATTTTCAATTTTCCATTTTGCATTTTCCATTTTTCAATTTTCATTTTCCATTTTTCATTTTCAATTTTTAATTTTTCAATTTTTCAATTTTCATTTTCCATTTTTCAATTTTCATTTTCCATTTTTCATTTTGCGTTTTCCATTTTCCATTTTTAATTTTTCAATTTTCATTTTCCATTTTCCATTTTTCATTTTTCATTTTCCAATTTCCATTTTTAATTTTTAAATTTTCAATTTTCATTTTTAATTTTTCATATTTCAGTTTTCGTTTTCCATTTTCCACTTACCATTTTCCATATTTCATTTTTCAATTTTCATTTTCCATTTTTCCTTTTTCAATTTTCAATTTTCTTTTTCCATTTTTCATTTTCCATTTTTCATTATTCATTTTCCATTTTCCATTCTCCATTTTTCATTTTCGATTTTCCATTTTTCATTTTTCATTTTCCATTTTCCGTTTTTCATTCTCCATTTTTCATTTTCCATTCTCCATTTTTCATTTTCTATTTTCCATTTTTCTTTTTCCATTTTAAATTTTTTATTTTTCAATTTTCTTTTTTCATTTTCCATTTTCCATTTTACATATTACATTTTACATTTTACATTTTACATTTTACATTTTACATTTTACATTTTACATTTTACATTTTACATTTTACATTTTACATTTTACATTTTACATTTTACATTTTACATTTTACATTTACATTTTACATTTTACATTTTACATTTTACATTTTACATTTTACATTTTTACATTTTACATTTTACATTTTACATTTTACATTTTACATTTTACATTTTACATTTTACATTTTACATTTACATTTTACATTTTACATTTTACATTTTACATTTTACATTTTACATTTTACATTTTACATTTTACATTTTACATTTTACATTTTACATTTTACATTTTACATTTTACATTTTACATTTTACATTTTACATTTTACATTTTACATTTTACATTTTACATTTTACATTTTACATTTTACATTTTACATTTTACATTTTACATTTTACATTTTACATTTTACATTTTACATTTTACATTTTACATTTTACATTTTACATTTTACATTTTACATTTACATTTTACATTTTACATTTTACATTTTACATTTTACATTTTACATTTTACATTTTACATTTTACATTTTACATTTTACATTTTACATTTTACATTTTACATTTTACATTTTACATTTTACATTTTACATTTACATTTTACATTTTACATTTTACATTTTACATTTTACATTTTACATTTTACATTTTACATTTTACATTTACATTTTACATTTACATTTTACATTTTACATTTTACATTTTACATTTTACATTTTACATTTTACATTTTACATTTTACATTTTACATTTTACATTTTACATTTTACATTTTACATTTTACATTTTACATTTTACATTTTACATTTTACATTTTACATTTTACATTTTACATTTTACATTTTACATTTTACATTTTACATTTTACATTTTACATTTTACATTTTACATTTTACATTTTACATTTTACATTTTACATTTTACATTTTACATTTTACATTTTACATTTTACATTTTACATTTTACATTTTACATTTTACATTTACATTTTACATTTTACATTTTACATTTTACATTTTACATTTTACATTTTACATTTTACATTTTACATTTTACATTTTACATTTTACATTTTACATTTTACATTTTACATTTTACATTTTACATTTTACATTTTACATTTTACATTTTACATTTTACATTTTACATTTTACATTTTACATTTTACATTTTACATTTTACATTTTACATTTTACATTTTACATTTTACATTTTACATTTTACATTTTACATTTTACATTTTACATTTTACATTTTACATTTTACATTTTACATTTTACATTTTACATTTTCATTTTACATTTTACATTTTACATTTTACATTTTACATTTTACATTTTACATTTTACATTTTACATTTTACATTTTACATTTTACATTTTACATTTTACATTTTACATTTTACATTTTACATTTTACATTTTACATTTTACATTTTACATTTTACATTTTACATTTTACATTTTACATTTTACATTTTACATTTTACATTTTACATTTTACATTTTACATTTTACATTTTACATTTTACATTTTACATTTTACATTTTACATTTTACATTTTACATTTTACATTTTACATTTTACATTTTACATTTTACATTTTACATTTTACATTTTACATTTTACATTTTACATTTTACATTTTACATTTTACATTTTACATTTTACATTTTACATTTTACATTTTACATTTTACATTTTATTTTACATTTTACATTTTACATTTTACATTTTACATTTTACATTTTACATTTTACATTTTACATTTTACATTTTACATTTTACATTTTACATTTTACATTTTACATTTTACATTTTACATTTTACATTTTACATTTTACATTTTACATTTTACATTTTACATTTTACATTTTACATTTTACATTTTACATTTTACATTTTACATTTTACATTTTACATTTTACATTTTACATTTTACATTTTACATTTTACATTTTACATTTTACATTTTACATTTTACATTTTACATTTTACATTTTACATTTTACATTTTACATTTTACATTTTACATTTTACATTTTACATTTTACATTTTACATTTTACATTTTACATTTTACATTTTACATTTTACATTTTACATTTTACATTTTACATTTTACATTTTACATTTTACATTTTACATTTTACATTTTACATTTTACATTTTACATTTTACATTTTACATTTTACATTTTACATTTTACATTTTACATTTTACATTTTACATTTTACATTTTACATTTTACATTTTACATTTTACATTTTACATTTTACATTTTACATTTTACATTTTACATTTTACATTTTACATTTTACATTTTACATTTTACATTTTACATTTTACATTTTACATTTTACATTTTACATTTTACATTTTACATTTTACATTTTACATTTTACATTTTACATTTTACATTTTACATTTTACATTTTACATTTTACATTTTACATTTTACATTTTACATTTTACATTTTACATTTTACATTTTACATTTTACATTTTACATTTTACATTTTACATTTTACATTTTACATTTTACATTTTACATTTTACATTTTACATTTTACATTTTACATTTTACATTTTACATTTTACATTTTACATTTTACATTTTACATTTTACATTTTACATTTTACATTTTACATTTTACATTTTACATTTTACATTTTACATTTTACATTTTACATTTTACATTTTACATTTTACATTTTACATTTTACATTTTACATTTTACATTTTACATTTTACATTTTACATTTTACATTTTACATTTTACATTTTACATTTTACATTTTACATTTTACATTTTACATTTTACATTTTACATTTTACATTTTACATTTTACATTTTACATTTTACATTTTACATTTTACATTTTACATTTTACATTTTACATTTTACATTTTACATTTTACATTTTACATTTTACATTTTACATTTTACATTTTACATTTTACATTTTACATTTTACATTTTACATTTTACATTTTACATTTTACATTTTACATTTTACATTTTACATTTTACATTTTACATTTTACATTTTACATTTTACATTTTACATTTTACATTTTACATTTTACATTTTACATTTTACATTTTACATTTTACATTTTACATTTTACATTTTACATTTTACATTTTACATTTTACATTTTACATTTTACATTTTACATTTTACATTTTACATTTTACATTTTACATTTTACATTTTACATTTTACATTTTACATTTTACATTTTACATTTTACATTTTACATTTTACATTTTACATTTTACATTTTACATTTTACATTTTACATTTTACATTTTACATTTTACATTTTACATTTTACATTTTACATTTTACATTTTACATTTTACATTTTACATTTTACATTTTACATTTTACATTTTACATTTTACATTTTACATTTTACATTTTACATTTTACATTTTACATTTTACATTTTACATTTTACATTTTACATTTTACATTTTACATTTTACATTTTACATTTTACATTTTACATTTTACATTTTACATTTTACATTTTACATTTTACATTTTACATTTTACATTTTACATTTTACATTTTACATTTTACATTTTACATTTTACATTTTACATTTTACATTTTACATTTTACATTTTACATTTTACATTTTACATTTTACATTTTACATTTTACATTTTACATTTTACATTTTACATTTTACATTTTACATTTTACATTTTACATTTTACATTTTACATTTTACATTTTACATTTTACATTTTACATTTTACATTTTACATTTTACATTTTACATTTTACATTTTACATTTTACATTTTACATTTTACATTTTACATTTTACATTTTACATTTTACATTTTACATTTTACATTTTACATTTTACATTTTACATTTTACATTTTACATTTTACATTTTACATTTTACATTTTACATTTTACATTTTACATTTTACATTTTACATTTTACATTTTACATTTTACATTTTACATTTTACATTTTACATTTTACATTTTACATTTTACATTTTACATTTTACATTTTACATTTTACATTTTACATTTTACATTTTACATTTTACATTTTACATTTTACATTTTACATTTTACATTTTACATTTTACATTTTACATTTTACATTTTACATTTTACATTTTACATTTTACATTTTACATTTTACATTTTACATTTTACATTTTACATTTTACATTTTACATTTTACATTTTACATTTTACATTTTACATTTTACATTTTACATTTTACATTTTACATTTTACATTTTACATTTTACATTTTACATTTTACATTTTACATTTTACATTTTACATTTTACATTTTACATTTTACATTTTACATTTTACATTTTACATTTTACATTTTACATTTTACATTTTACATTTTACATTTTACATTTTACATTTTACATTTTACATTTTACATTTTACATTTTACATTTTACATTTTACATTTTACATTTTACATTTTACATTTTACATTTTACATTTTACATTTTACATTTTACATTTTACATTTTACATTTTACATTTTACATTTTACATTTTACATTTTACATTTTACATTTTACATTTTACATTTTACATTTTACATTTTACATTTTACATTTTACATTTTACATTTTACATTTTACATTTTACATTTTACATTTTACATTTTACATTTTACATTTTACATTTTACATTTTACATTTTACATTTTACATTTTACATTTTACATTTTACATTTTACATTTTACATTTTACATTTTACATTTTACATTTTACATTTTACATTTTACATTTTACATTTTACATTTTACATTTTACATTTTACATTTTACATTTTACATTTTACATTTTACATTTTACATTTTACATTTTACATTTTACATTTTACATTTTACATTTTACATTTTACATTTTACATTTTACATTTTACATTTTACATTTTACATTTTACATTTTACATTTTACATTTTACATTTTACATTTTACATTTTACATTTTACATTTTACATTTTACATTTTACATTTTACATTTTACATTTTACATTTTACATTTTACATTTTACATTTTACATTTTACATTTTACATTTTACATTTTACATTTTACATTTTACATTTTACATTTTACATTTTACATTTTACATTTTACATTTTACATTTTACATTTTACATTTTACATTTTACATTTTACATTTTACATTTTACATTTTACATTTTACATTTTACATTTTACATTTTACATTTTACATTTTACATTTTACATTTTACATTTTACATTTTACATTTTACATTTTACATTTTACATTTTACATTTTACATTTTACATTTTACATTTTACATTTTACATTTTACATTTTACATTTTACATTTTACATTTTACATTTTACATTTTACATTTGACATTTTACATTTTACATTTTACATTTTACATTTTACATTTTACATTTTACATTTTACATTTTACATTTTACATTTTACATTTTACATTTTACATTTTACATTTTACATTTTACATTTTACATTTTACATTTTCCATTGTCGATTTTCTGTTTTTCATTTTCCATTTTCCATTCTCCATTTTTCATTTTCCATTTTTCATTTTTCGTTTTCATTTTTTCTTCCATATTGGCGATTTTTTTTATTATAACGGGATAACGATAAAACAAGTAAGAGTGTTAAATTCGGCTGTGCCGAATCTTTGATACCCTCCACATCGATTTGAGTATTGATAATAAATGTAAACAAAATATTGGAAAAAGTAAACAATTTGTTAAACTTAATACCAAATTATTTCAGAAAATTCTTTGATTGGTTTTCGTCTTTTCTATTATTTCGGATTTATTTCGGTGTTTGCTTTTTGGTCATCGTGGTTGTTGATCGGCATGCATTTAGGTTATATACCTATATGCATGCGTTTCCGGTTATATGACATAACTTCTCGTTTAATTTAGTTTTTGTTAATTAAATAGCTCGCCCTAACCTCCATTGCAAAGGTAATGGTTGTCTAGGGTGGCTATATACATTAAATCGTTCTAATTGGAGATGGCTGTATAGTTTCTTTTAATTGGCCAAATATTTCTTCATTGCGGCCATATAGGTCGGATGGACTAACAAAATAATAACCAAAAAAAGCTCTCTCAACTTTTTTTATTAAAACATTGCCATATTTTAAAACATAGAGAATATATTTATAATAATAAGTAATCAAATTAGGGATGCCAAACGCAAAAAACCAAATGTCCCAAACATGTTAAATAAAATAATTTGTTATCTTTATTTTCTGAAAAACTTCAAATTTTCATCCAAAAAAAATTGTGAAAATTTATATATAAATAACATTCTCATCAAATTGCGTTTATTTATGTAACAATTTCTATGTTCGATAACAACAACAGCTGACTTTAACAATAGCGAATATCGTTTAAAATTTTTACTAATAATTTTGTAATTTTCTTTTTTTTAACGATTCGACTATCGTTAAAATAAGTTACTTAATCGCTGTACTGAAAAGTTATTAATTTCTCCTGAATGGCAATATTTTTTTTAAATGTAAACATTTTTTAAATGTAAACATATTTGGTGTTTTTTTTATTTTGGAATTTCAATTTGTGTTTAACGAATAAAATTTATATATTTAAGATGCAATTGAAGTCTTCTAAATTTAAAATTATTATTTCCGACGTTTTGATATGATTTTCTGAAATTCAATTAATATTTTCTAATTTATAATTAAATATTTTAATTCCAGTTTTTAGAATTGATATTTTCTTAAATTTAAATGGAAAATTTAAAAAGTGAAATTTTGTATTTATGTGAATAATAATGCTTTAGTAATTATAAACAATTTTTAAAAATTAGATGTAATCGTAATCAGATATTTTGTAGGTAAAGCAGAATAATAGTTCTATATAACTATGTAGAACTGTTTTAAAGAAAAAAACTCATTGATGAACTCGGTAACTCTATTTTATAAAGACAACAAAAAGTTAACATGCCAAACTTATGTTCATATTTGTAAAAGAATAATGAAAAAACGTATGAAATAAAAAACCAGCCCGTGTATACTCTTAACATTGTTCTGTATATCTAGTTGAAAATATTGACATTCATGTTAAAATGGAAATAACTATTGCAAAGCTAATTAGAACAAAAATTGTGGCGCCATCTACTGTGACATAGTCACGCTGAGCAAAATGAAGTGACACTCTGTTAATGCAAAAGAAATGTATTTTCCCCACACAAAATATTGCAGAAAATTATGTAAATAAAATAACATGCAGTTGCTATGGATATACATATATAGAATATATGTATATTATTTGTATTATTTAATATGTTTATGTATATATATGTAAATATTACACACAAAAATATAACATCAAACGTTATTTTTGTTTTTTCTCTTTAAATAAATTTATACATAAATTTTTTTTTTCTAAATTTACATTGTTTTTTTTTTTATTAACAACTAGGTATTTTAGCATTATTTGCTTTAGATGTTGGTGAATTTTTACTCCCTTTATATTAACTCGTAGTGTCTGCTTGTCGAAAAAATTTTGGATCGATTTTAACCCCTTGCCCGTGACCCATTCGATCTGAAATTTTGCAGGCAGGCTTGTGGTAATGACAGAAATGATCTAACAAATTTTTTAGTGATGCCAAAACAATTAAAACTTTTAAATTTTTCTACCAGATTTAATAAAAAATATGTACAAAGGGTTAGTTTTTATTTTATTATTACCACAACGACCACAAAAACAACAAGTTTAGCTATGACAACAACACAACGTTTAGAATAACAACAAGAACAATATAGAAACAATTTATGTCGATTTCATAGGGGTCATTTGTATGGTGGGCTAGGTCTTAACAAGGACCGATTCCCACCAATTTCAATAGTGTTCATCCTATGGCCGATAGAAGCTTATATACCAAATTTCATCAAAATATATTCATATTTGCGACCTGCAGTTTGATTACAAGGTTTACATGGACACACAGACGGACGGATAGACATCGTTGAACCGAATCAGATAGTGATTCTGATTCGATCGGTATAATAAAAGATGGGTGTAGGTCAAATATTTTTGGAAGTTACAAACAGCAGCACAAAGTCATTATACCCAAACAACATAGTGGTATAGGGTATAAAAAAATAAACTCCTTTTTATTACAAACACATTAACAAATTTAATAAACACACACATAGTATTGTATAATTTTATGTATGTGTTAGTAGCAACTTTAAATGAAATTTACTCAAAATAAAGGAAAAAATTTTAAAATCTGTAAATCTGCAAATCGGCTAAAAAGAAATACCTTTCAAATAATATACGTTTGGTCAAAATCGGGATAAAACGGTTATAACTTTAATGAAAGCCAATTCAGGCATTGATTGCGTTTTCCATAAATTCAGCCCGCAATTGACTTCTACCAATCTTTTGGCTATTCAATTTTTCTTTAAAATAAATTTAATTTCGAAATTTCACGCTTGATTATAATGAAACACGATTTATTATTTATTTATTTATTTATTGTATTAAAAATCAAGCAATTAAAAATAAAATATAAACAAACATTAAATATTGAAATAAAGACAAAGCAAACAGGACAATGGGCTTAAATTTATACAGACATTTAAATAACTCTGCTGACTCTTCACTCGAAACATCCCTCAAAGTGGTACGCAACTTAGCACTGAATAAATTGACTAAACTCAATAGAAATTTCCGGTAATGGGCCTTATTGAAATCAGTAGTTTCTTAAAGAAAACAATTTATTATAACACTTAATTATATATAAAACAAGTAAGAAAATTATAGTCGGTCTAGACCGACTATACGATACCCTATACCATGCGTTTAGAAACCCTATCTCTTAGGCCCAACTAACTGGACATTGAAAATAAGCAAAAACCAAATTTGAGTGGGATTTTTATTAATTTTTGTGGCTGCAGATATGAAAATGTTCATATCGGATGCTATATCTATAAAGGGACTAGGTCCAAAAATGAACCGATCCTGATCATGTTTGGTAAAGTCTCTTGTATTTTGCAAAAATATGTACAAACAAAATTTGAGAAGAATCAGTGCAATATTTTTGTTTTTTAATAGATTTAAGTGAAGATCGGGAAGCAGCTCTATATTGGGTCAAAGGGATCATTTTTGGACTACTCATTAGTGGATGTAATGAACGCATACAAACCCAATTTGAGTAAGATCTATATGACAATTTGGATCTTATGGCAATTTATGTCGATTTCATATGGGTAATTTGTATGGGGGCTAGGTCTGAACATGGACCGATTCTCACCAATTTCAATAGCGTTCATCCCATGGCCGATAATAGCTTATATACTAAATTTCGCCAAAATATATTCTTATTTGCGACCTGCAGTTTGATTACAAGCTTTACATGGACACACAGACGGACGGACGGACGGACGGACGGACGGACATTGTTAAATCAACTCAGAAAGTGATTCTGATTCGATCGGTATAATTAAAGATGGGTATAGGTCAAATATTTTTGGTTGTTACAATCAGCAGCACAAAGTCATTATACCCAAACCACATAGTGGTATAGGGTATAAAAATTATAATACAGCTTACCTTTTGAGTGTTGTGAAATAAGAATTTCGGCCAAAACTGATACACATCATTTGGAAAATTGAAATACTGCTACCTTTGCTTGTACAGAACCGTGTGTGAGATATTGTTATAATACCTCCATAAAACAATTTGTTGAATATTCTGAGATCTTTGTTCTTTTGAACAAACATTATATTCCAGAC
>CAVMKG010000301.1:0-10765 GCA_963682025.1 Cordilura impudica | reverse complement strand
ATATTAAATATATAATATAAATATAAATATAAATATAAATATAAATATAAATATAAATATAAATATAAATATAAATATAAATATAAATATAAATATAAATATAAATATAAATATAAATATAAATATAAATATAAATATAAATATAAATATAAATATAAATATAAATATAAATATAAATATAAATATAAATATAAATATAAATATAAATATAAATATAATATAAATATAAATATAAATATAAATATAAATATAAATATAAATATAAATATAAATATAAATATAAATATAAATATAAAATATAAATATAAATATAAATATAAATATAAATATAAATATAAATATAAATATAAATATAAATATAAATATAAATATAAATATAAATATAAATATAAATATAAATATAAATATAAATATAAATATAAATATAAATATAAATATAAATATAAATATAAATATAAATATAAATATAAATATAAATATAAATATAAATATAATATATAAATATAAATATAAATATAAATATAAATATAAATATAAATATAAATATAAATATAAATATAAATATAAATATAAATATAAATATAAATATAAATATAAATATAAATATAAATATAAATATAAATATAAATATAAATATAAATATAAATATAAATATAAATATAAATATAAATATAAATATAAATATAAATATAAATATAAAATAATATAATATAAATATAAATATAAATATAAATATAAATATAAATATAAATATAAATATAAATATAAATATAAATATAAATATAAATATAAATATAAATATAAATATAAATATAAATATAAATATAAATATAAATATAAATATAAATATAAATATAAATATAAATATAAATATAAATATAAATATAAATATAAATATAAATATAAATATAAATATAAATATAAATATAAATATAAATATAAATATAAATATAAATATAAATATAAATATAAATAATATAAATATAAATATAAATATAAATATAAATATAAATATAAATATAAATATAAATATAAATATAAATATAAATATAAATATAAATATAAAATATAAATATAAATATAAATATAAATATAAATATAAATATAAATATAAATATAAATATAAATATAAATATAAATATAAATATAAATATAAATATAAATATAAATATAAATATAAATATAAATATAAATATAAATATAAATATAAATATAAATATAAATATAAATATAAATATAATATAAATATAAATATAAATATAAATATAAATATAAATATAAATATAATATAAATATAAATATAAATATAAATATAAATATAAATATAAATATAAATATAAATATAAATATAAATATAAATATAAATATAAATATAAATATAAATATAAATATAAATATAAATATAAATATAAATATAAATATAAATATAAATATAAATATAAATATAAATATAAATATAAATATAAATATAAATATAAATATAAATATAAATATAAATATAAATATAAATATAAATATAAATATAAATATAAATATAAATATAAATATAAATATAAATATAAATATAAATATAAATATAAATATAAATATAAATATAAATATAAATATAAAATATAAATATAAATATAAATATAAATATAAATATAAATATAAATATAAATATAAATATAAATATAAATATAAATATAAATATAAATATAAATATAAATATAAATATAAATATAAATATAAATATAAATATAAATATAAATATAAATATAAATATAAATATAAATATAAATATAAATATAAATATAAATATAAATATAAATATAAATATAAATATAAATATAAATATAAATATAAATATAAATATAAATATAAATATAAATATAAATATAAATATAAATATAAATATAAATATAAATATAAATATAAATATAAATATAAATATAAATATAAATATAAATATAAATATAAATATAAATATAAATATAAATATAAATATAAATATAAATATAAATATAAATATAAATATAAATATAAATATAAATATAAATATAAATATAAATATAAATATAAATATAAATATAAATATAAATATAAATATAAATATAAATATAAATATAAATATAAATATAAATATAAATATAAATATAAATATAAATATAAATATAAATATAAATATAAATATAAATATAAATATAAATATAAATATAAATATAAATATAAATATAAATATAAATATAAATATAAATATAAATATAAATATAAATATAAATATAAATATAAATATAAATATAAATATAAATATAAATATAAATATAAATATAAATATAAATATAAATATAAATATAAATATAAATATAAATATAAATATAAATATAAATATAAATATAAATATAAATATAAATATAAATATAAATATAAATATAAATATAAATATAAATATAAATATAAATATAAATATAAATATAAATATAAATATAAATATAAATATAAATATAAATATAAATATAAATATAAATATAAATATAAATATAAATATAAATATAAATATAAATATAAATATAAATATAAATATAAATATAAATATAAATATAAATATAAATATAAATATAAATATAAATATAAATATAAATATAAATATAAATATAAATATAAATATAAATATAAATATAAATATAAATATAAATATAAATATAAATATAAATATAAATATAAATATAAATATAAATATAAATATAAATATAAATATAAATATAAATATAAATATAAATATAAATATAAATATAAATATAAATATAAATATAAATATAAATATAAATATAAATATAAATATAAATATAAATATAAATATAAATATAAATATAAATATAAATATAAATATAAATATAAATATAAATATAAATATAAATATAAATATAAATATAAATATAAATATAAATATAAATATAAATATAAATATAAATATAAATATAAATATAAATATAAATATAAATATAAATATAAATATAAATATAAATATAAATATAAATATAAATATAAATATAAATATAAATATAAATATAAATATAAATATAAATATAAATATAAATATAAATATAAATATAAATATAAATATAAATATAAATATAAATATAAATATAAATATAAATATAAATATAAATATAAATATAAATATAAATATAAATATAAATATAAATATAAATATAAATATAAATATAAATATAAATATAAATATAAATATAAATATAAATATAAATATAAATATAAATATAAATATAAATATAAATATAAATATAAATATAAATATAAATATAAATATAAATATAAATATAAATATAAATATAAATATAAATATAAATATAAATATAAATATAAATATAAATATAAATATAAATATAAATATAAATATAAATATAAATATAAATATAAATATAAATATAAATATAAATATAAATATAAATATAAATATAAATATAAATATAAATATAAATATAAATATAAATATAAATATAAATATAAATATAAATATAAATATAAATATAAATATAAATATAAATATAAATATAAATATAAATATAAATATAAATATAAATATAAATATAAATATAAATATAAATATAAATATAAATATAAATATAAATATAAATATAAATATAAATATAAATATAAATATAAATATAAATATAAATATAAATATAAATATAAATATAAATATAAATATAAATATAAATATAAATATAAATATAAATATAAATATAAATATAAATATAAATATAAATATAAATATAAATATAAATATAAATATAAATATAAATATAAATATAAATATAAATATAAATATAAATATAAATATAAATATAAATATAAATATAAATATAAATATAAATATAAATATAAATATAAATATAAATATAAATATAAATATAAATATAAATATAAATATAAATATAAATATAAATATAAATATAAATATAAATATAAATATAAATATAAATATAAATATAAATATAAATATAAATATAAATATAAATATAAATATAAATATAAATATAAATATAAATATAAATATAAATATAAATATAAATATAAATATAAATATAAATATAAATATAAATATAAATATAAATATAAATATAAATATAAATATAAATATAAATATAAATATAAATATAAATATAAATATAAATATAAATATAAATATAAATATAAATATAAATATAAATATAAATATAAATATAAATATAAATATAAATATAAATATAAATATAAATATAAATATAAATATAAATATAAATATAAATATAAATATAAATATAAATATAAATATAAATATAAATATAAATATAAATATAAATATAAATATAAATATAAATATAAATATAAATATAAATATAAATATAAATATAAATATAAATATAAATATAAATATAAATATAAATATAAATTTTATTATTTTTTATAAAAATAAAAAATCTTATTTTCGATCTTTATCAATTTAATGATTGAGTTTGAAATTGTTCAGGCTCAAGATCAAATGTTTTTGCTTTAAATAAAGCAAAAGCATTAGCACATTTGTTTCAAAAATTGATCTATGTATATTCTGCATGACAGGTTATACAGCTGTTTCGGGAAGAGTCACCAACCCTCATCAGTAACCAAAAGCAGTAGATAGTTTGTTTGGTAAAAAGTTAAATTCATATATATTTGCTGAAAACAACCAAATGAGAATTCAAGCAAAAGTTATACTATTTAAGCCTCTTCCAATATAACAAACTAAAAATAGAACAACTTTGAAACAAATATGATTGTATACGAGTACACATTGCATACTACAATATACATGTTTGTTTTTGTCTTGAAAAAACAAGAAAAACAATTTGTTTTTGCTAAACTTACATTTAGCGTTAACGGCGTGCCCTCCGTATTTTTAATTTTATTATTTTTTATAAAAATAAAAAATCTTATTTTCGATCTTTATCAATTTAATGATTGAGTTTGAAATTGTTCAGGCTCAAGATCAAATGTTTTTGCTTTAAATAAAGCAAAAGCATTAGCACATTTGTTTCAAAAATTGATCTATGTATATTCTGCATGACAGGTTATACAGCTGTTTCGGGAAGAGTCACCAACCCTCATCAGTAACCAAAAGCAGTAGATAGTTTGTTTGGTAAAAAGTTAAATTCATATATATTTGCTGAAAACAACCAAATGAGAATTCAAGCAAAAGTTATACTATTTAAGCCTCTTCCAATATAACAAACTAAAAATAGAACAACTTTGAAACAAATATGATTGTATACGAGTACACATTGCATACTACAATATACATGTTTGTTTTTGTCTTGAAAAAACAAGAAAAACAATTTGTTTTTGCTAAACTTACATTTAGCGTTAACGGCGTGCCCTCCGTATTTTTAATTTTATTATTTTTTATAAAAATAAAAAATCTTATTTTCGATCTTTATCAATTTAATGATTGAGTTTGAAATTGTTCAGGCTCAAGATCAAATGTTTTTGCTTTAAATAAAGCAAAAGCATTAGCACATTTGTTTCAAAAATTGATCTATGTATATTCTGCATGACAGGTTATACAGCTGTTTCGGGAAGAGTCACCAACCCTCATCAGTAACCAAAAGCAGTAGATAGTTTGTTTGGTAAAAAGTTAAATTCATATATATTTGCTGAAAACAACCAAATGAGAATTCAAGCAAAAGTTATACTATTTAAGCCTCTTCCAATATAACAAACTAAAAATAGAACAACTTTGAAACAAATATGATTGTATACGAGTACACATTGCATACTACAATATACATGTTTGTTTTTGTCTTGAAAAAACAAGAAAAACAATTTGTTTTTGCTAAACTTACATTTAGCGTTAACGGCGTGCCCTCCGTATTTTTAATTTTATTATTTTTTATAAAAATAAAAAATCTTATTTTCGATCTTTATCAATTTAATGATTGAGTTTGAAATTGTTCAGGCTCAAGATCAAATGTTTTTGCTTTAAATAAAGCAAAAGCATTAGCACATTTGTTTCAAAAATTGATCTATGTATATTCTGCATGACAGGTTATACAGCTGTTTCGGGAAGAGTCACCAACCCTCATCAGTAACCAAAAGCAGTAGATAGTTTGTTTGGTAAAAAGTTAAATTCATATATATTTGCTGAAAACAACCAAATGAGAATTCAAGCAAAAGTTATACTATTTAAGCCTCTTCCAATATAACAAACTAAAAATAGAACAACTTTGAAACAAATATGATTGTATACGAGTACACATTGCATACTACAATATACATGTTTGTTTTTGTCTTGAAAAAACAAGAAAAACAATTTGTTTTTGCTAAACTTACATTTAGCGTTAACGGCGTGCCCTCCGTATTTTTAATTTTATTATTTTTTATAAAAATAAAAAATCTTATTTTCGATCTTTATCAATTTAATGATTGAGTTTGAAATTGTTCAGGCTCAAGATCAAATGTTTTTGCTTTAAATAAAGCAAAAGCATTAGCACATTTGTTTCAAAAATTGATCTATGTATATTCTGCATGACAGGTTATACAGCTGTTTCGGGAAGAGTCACCAACCCTCATCAGTAACCAAAAGCAGTAGATAGTTTGTTTGGTAAAAAGTTAAATTCATATATATTTGCTGAAAACAACCAAATGAGAATTCAAGCAAAAGTTATACTATTTAAGCCTCTTCCAATATAACAAACTAAAAATAGAACAACTTTGAAACAAATATGATTGTATACGAGTACACATTGCATACTACAATATACATGTTTGTTTTTGTCTTGAAAAAACAAGAAAAACAATTTGTTTTTGCTAAACTTACATTTAGCGTTAACGGCGTGCCCTCCGTATTTTTAATTTTATTATTTTTTATAAAAATAAAAAATCTTATTTTCGATCTTTATCAATTTAATGATTGAGTTTGAAATTGTTCAGGCTCAAGATCAAATGTTTTTGCTTTAAATAAAGCAAAAGCATTAGCACATTTGTTTCAAAAATTGATCTATGTATATTCTGCATGACAGGTTATACAGCTGTTTCGGGAAGAGTCACCAACCCTCATCAGTAACCAAAAGCAGTAGATAGTTTGTTTGGTAAAAAGTTAAATTCATATATATTTGCTGAAAACAACCAAATGAGAATTCAAGCAAAAGTTATACTATTTAAGCCTCTTCCAATATAACAAACTAAAAATAGAACAACTTTGAAACAAATATGATTGTATACGAGTACACATTGCATACTACAATATACATGTTTGTTTTTGTCTTGAAAAAACAAGAAAAACAATTTGTTTTTGCTAAACTTACATTTAGCGTTAACGGCGTGCCCTCCGTATTTTTAATTTTATTATTTTTTATAAAAATAAAAAATCTTATTTTCGATCTTTATCAATTTAATGATTGAGTTTGAAATTGTTCAGGCTCAAGATCAAATGTTTTTGCTTTAAATAAAGCAAAAGCATTAGCACATTTGTTTCAAAAATTGATCTATGTATATTCTGCATGACAGGTTATACAGCTGTTTCGGGAAGAGTCACCAACCCTCATCAGTAACCAAAAGCAGTAGATAGTTTGTTTGGTAAAAAGTTAAATTCATATATATTTGCTGAAAACAACCAAATGAGAATTCAAGCAAAAGTTATACTATTTAAGCCTCTTCCAATATAACAAACTAAAAATAGAACAACTTTGAAACAAATATGATTGTATACGAGTACACATTGCATACTACAATATACATGTTTGTTTTTGTCTTGAAAAAACAAGAAAAACAATTTGTTTTTGCTAAACTTACATTTAGCGTTAACGGCGTGCCCTCCGTATTTTTAATTTTATTATTTTTTATAAAAATAAAAAATCTTATTTTCGATCTTTATCAATTTAATGATTGAGTTTGAAATTGTTCAGGCTCAAGATCAAATGTTTTTGCTTTAAATAAAGCAAAAGCATTAGCACATTTGTTTCAAAAATTGATCTATGTATATTCTGCATGACAGGTTATACAGCTGTTTCGGGAAGAGTCACCAACCCTCATCAGTAACCAAAAGCAGTAGATAGTTTGTTTGGTAAAAAGTTAAATTCATATATATTTGCTGAAAACAACCAAATGAGAATTCAAGCAAAAGTTATACTATTTAAGCCTCTTCCAATATAACAAACTAAAAATAGAACAACTTTGAAACAAATATGATTGTATACGAGTACACATTGCATACTACAATATACATGTTTGTTTTTGTCTTGAAAAAACAAGAAAAACAATTTGTTTTTGCTAAACTTACATTTAGCGTTAACGGCGTGCCCTCCGTATTTTTAATTTTATTATTTTTTATAAAAATAAAAAATCTTATTTTCGATCTTTATCAATTTAATGATTTATTTAAAGCAAAAACATTTGATCTTGAGCCTGAACAATTTCAAACTCAATCATTAAATTGATAAAGATCGAAAATAAGATTTTTTATTTTTATAAAAAATAATAAAATTAAAAATACGGAGGGCACGCCGTTAACGCTAAATGTAAGTTTAGCAAAAACAAATTGTTTTTCTTGTTTTTTCAAGACAAAAACAAACATGTATATTGTAGTATGCAATGTGTACTCGTATACAATCATATTTGTTTCAAAGTTGTTCTATTTTTAGTTTGTTATATTGGAAGAGGCTTAAATAGTATAACTTTTGCTTGAATTCTCATTTGGTTGTTTTCAGCAAATATATATGAATTTAACTTTTTACCAAACAAACTATCTACTGCTTTTGGTTACTGATGAGGGTTGGTGACTCTTCCCGAAACAGCTGTATAACCTGTCATGCAGAATATACATAGATCAATTTTTGAAACAAATGTGCTAATGCTTTTGCTTTATTTAAAGCAAAAACATTTGATCTTGAGCCTGAACAATTTCAAACTCAATCATTAAATTGATAAAGATCGAAAATAAGATTTTTTATTTTTATAAAAAATAATAAAATTAAAAATACGGAGGGCACGCCGTTAACGCTAAATGTAAGTTTAGCAAAAACAAATTGTTTTTCTTGTTTTTTCAAGACAAAAACAAACATGTATATTGTAGTATGCAATGTGTACTCGTATACAATCATATTTGTTTCAAAGTTGTTCTATTTTTAGTTTGTTATATTGGAAGAGGCTTAAATAGTATAACTTTTGCTTGAATTCTCATTTGGTTGTTTTCAGCAAATATATATGAATTTAACTTTTTACCAAACAAACTATCTACTGCTTTTGGTTACTGATGAGGGTTGGTGACTCTTCCCGAAACAGCTGTATAACCTGTCATGCAGAATATACATAGATCAATTTTTGAAACAAATGTGCTAATGCTTTTGCTTTATTTAAAGCAAAAACATTTGATCTTGAGCCTGAACAATTTCAAACTCAATCATTAAATTGATAAAGATCGAAAATAAGATTTTTTATTTTTATAAAAAATAATAAAATTAAAAATACGGAGGGCACGCCGTTAACGCTAAATGTAAGTTTAGCAAAAACAAATTGTTTTTCTTGTTTTTTCAAGACAAAAACAAACATGTATATTGTAGTATGCAATGTGTACTCGTATACAATCATATTTGTTTCAAAGTTGTTCTATTTTTAGTTTGTTATATTGGAAGAGGCTTAAATAGTATAACTTTTGCTTGAATTCTCATTTGGTTGTTTTCAGCAAATATATATGAATTTAACTTTTTACCAAACAAACTATCTACTGCTTTTGGTTACTGATGAGGGTTGGTGACTCTTCCCGAAACAGCTGTATAACCTGTCATGCAGAATATACATAGATCAATTTTTGAAACAAATGTGCTAATGCTTTTGCTTTATTTAAAGCAAAAACATTTGATCTTGAGCCTGAACAATTTCAAACTCAATCATTAAATTGATAAAGATCGAAAATAAGATTTTTTATTTTTATAAAAAATAATAAAATTAAAAATACGGAGGGCACGCCGTTAACGCTAAATGTAAGTTTAGCAAAAACAAATTGTTTTTCTTGTTTTTTCAAGACAAAAACAAACATGTATATTGTAGTATGCAATGTGTACTCGTATACAATCATATTTGTTTCAAAGTTGTTCTATTTTTAGTTTGTTATATTGGAAGAGGCTTAAATAGTATAACTTTTGCTTGAATTCTCATTTGGTTGTTTTCAGCAAATATATATGAATTTAACTTTTTACCAAACAAACTATCTACTGCTTTTGGTTACTGATGAGGGTTGGTGACTCTTCCCGAAACAGCTGTATAACCTGTCATGCAGAATATACATAGATCAATTTTTGAAACAAATGTGCTAATGCTTTTGCTTTATTTAAAGCAAAAACATTTGATCTTGAGCCTGAACAATTTCAAACTCAATCATTAAATTGATAAAGATCGAAAATAAGATTTTTTATTTTTATAAAAAATAATAAAATTAAAAATACGGAGGGCACGCCGTTAACGCTAAATGTAAGTTTAGCAAAAACAAATTGTTTTTCTTGTTTTTTCAAGACAAAAACAAACATGTATATTGTAGTATGCAATGTGTACTCGTATACAATCATATTTGTTTCAAAGTTGTTCTATTTTTAGTTTGTTATATTGGAAGAGGCTTAAATAGTATAACTTTTGCTTGAATTCTCATTTGGTTGTTTTCAGCAAATATATATGAATTTAACTTTTTACCAAACAAACTATCTACTGCTTTTGGTTACTGATGAGGGTTGGTGACTCTTCCCGAAACAGCTGTATAACC
>CAVMKG010000300.1:0-30370 GCA_963682025.1 Cordilura impudica | reverse complement strand
ATATATAATATATAATATATAATATATATAATATATAATATATAATATATAATATATAATATATAATATATAATATATAATATATAATATATAATATATAATATATAATATATAATATATAATATATATATAATATATAATATATAATATATAATATATAATATATAATATATAATATATAATATATAATATATAATATATAATATATAATATATAATATATAATATATAATATATAATATATAATATATAATATATAATATATAATATATAATATATAATATATAATATATAATATATAATATATAATATATAATATATAATATATAATATATAATATATAATATATAATATATAATATATAATATATAATATATAATATATAATATATAATATATAATATATAATATATAATATATAATATATAACATATAATATATAATATATAATATATAATATATAATATATAATATATAATATATAATATATAATATATAATATATAATATATAATATATAATATATAATATATAATATATAATATATAATATATAATATATAATATATAATATATAATATATAATATATAATATATAATATATAATATATAATATATAATATATAATATATAATATATAATATATAATATATAATATATAATATATAATATATAATATATAATATATAATATATAATATATAATATATAATATATAATATATAATATATAATATATAATATATAATATATAATATATAATATATAATATATAATATATAATATATAATATATAATATATAATATATAATATATAATATATAATATATAATATATAATATATAATATATAATATATAATATATAATATATAATATATAATATATAATATATAATATATAATATATAATATATAATATATAATATATAATATATAATATATAATATATAATATATAATATATAATATATAATATATAATATATAATATATAATATATAATATATAATATATAATATATAATATATAATATATAATATATAATATATAATATATAATATATAATATATAATATATAATATATAATATATAATATATAATATATAATATATAATATATAATATTAGTATAATATATAATATATAATATATAATATATAATATATAATATATAATATATAATATATAATATATAATATATAATATATAATATATAATATATAATATATAATATATAATATATAATATATAATATATAATATATAATATATAATATATAATATATAATATATAATATATAATATATAATATATAATATATAATATATAATATATAATATATAATATATAATATATAATATATAATATATAATATATAATATATAATATATAATACATAATATATAATATATAATATATAATATATAATATATAATATATAATATATAATATATAATATATAATATATAATATATAATATATAATATATAATATATAATATATAATATATAATATATAATATATAATATATAATATATAATATATAATATATAATATATAATATATAATATATAATATATAATATATAATATATAATATATAATATAATATATAATATATAATATATAATATATAATATATAATATATAATATATAATATATATATAATATATAATATATAATATATAATATATAATATATAATATATAATATATAATATATAATATATAATATATAATATATAATATATAATATATAATATATAATATATAATATATAATATATAATATATAATATATAATATATAATATATAATATATAATATATAATATATAATATATAATATATAATATATAATATATAATATATAATATATAATATATAATATATAATATATAATATATAATATATAATATATAATATATAATATATAATATATAATATATAATATATAATATATAATATATAATATATAATATATATAATATATAATATATAATATATAATATATAATATATAATATATAATATATAATATATAATATATAATATATAATATATAATATATAATATATAATATATAATATATAATATATAATATATAATATATAATATATAATATATAATATATAATATATAATATATAATATATAATATATAATATATAATATATAATATATAATATATAATATATAATATATAATATATAATATATAATATATAATATATAATATATAATATATAATATATAATATATAATATATAATATATAATATATAATATATAATATATAATATATAATATATAATATATAATATATAATATATAATATATAATATATAATATATAATATATAATATATAATATATAATATATAATATATAATAATTATTATTATTACTATTATTATTATTATTATTATTATTATTATTATTATTATTATTATTATTATTATTATTATTATTATTATTATTATTATTATTATTATTATTATTATTATTATTATTATTATTATTATTATTATTATTATTATTATTATTATTATTATTATTATTATTATTATTATTATTATTATTATTATTATTATTATTATTATTATTATTATTATTATTATTATTATTTTATTATTATTATTATTATTATTATTATTATTATTATTATTATTATTATTATTATTATTATTATTATTATTATTATTATTATTATTATTATTATTATTATTATTATTATTATTATTATTATTATTATTATTATTATTATTATTATTATTATTATTATTATTATTATTATTATTATTATTATTATTATTATTATTATTATTATTATTATTATTATTATTATTATTATTATTATTATTATTATTATTATTATTATTATTATTATTATTATTATTATTATTATTATTATTATTATTATTATTATTATTATTATTATTATTATTATTATTATTATTATTATTATTATTATTATTATTATTATTATATTATTATTATTATTATTATTATTATTATTATTATTATTATTATTATTATTATTATTATTATTATTATTATTATTATTATTATTATTATTATTATTATTATTATTATTATTATTATTATTATTATTATTATTATTATTATTATTATTATTATTATTATTATTATTATTATTATTATTATTATTATTATTATTATTATTATTATTATTATTATTATTATTATTATTATTATTATTATTATTATTATTATTATTATTATTATTATTATTATTATTATTATTATTATTATTATTATTATTATTATTATTATTATTATTATTATTATTATTATTATTATTATTATTATTATTATTATTATTATTATTATTATTATTATTATTATTATTATTATTATTATTATTATTATTATTATTATTATTATTATTATTATTATTATTATTATTATTATATTATTATTATTATTATTATTATTATTATTATTATTATTATTATTATTATTATTATTATTATTATTATTATTATTATTATTATTATTATTATTATTATTATTATTATTATTATTATTATTATTATTATTATTATTATTATTATTATTATTATTATTATTATTATTATTATTATTATTATTATTATTATTATTATTATTATTATTATTATTATTATTATTATTATTATTATTATTATTATTATTATTATTATTATTATTATTATTATTATTATTATTATTATTATTATTATTATTATTATTATTATTATTATTATTATTATTATTATTATTATTATTATTATTATTATTATTATTATTATTATTATTATTATTATTATTATTATTATATTATTATTATTATTATTATTATTATTATTATTATTATTATTATTATTATTATTATTATTATTATTATTATTATTATTATTATTATTATTATTATTATTATTATTATTATTATTATTATTATTATTATTATTATTATTATTATTATTATTATTATTATTATTATTATTATTATTATTATTATTATTATTATTATTATTATTATTATTATTATTATTATTATTATTATTATTATTATTATTATTATTATTATTATTATTATTATTATTATTATTATTATTATTATTATTATTATTATTATTATTATTATTATTATTATTATTATTATTATTATTATTATTATTATTATTATTATATTATTATTATTATTATTATTATTATTATTATTATTATTATTATTATTATTATTATTATTATTATTATTATTATTATTATTATTATTATTATTATTATTATTATTATTATTATTATTATTATTATTATTATTATTATTATTATTATTATTATTATTATTATTATTATTATTATTATTATTATTATTATTATTATTATTATTATTATTATTATTATTATTATTATTATTATTATTATTATTATTATTATTATTATTATTATTATTATTATTATTATTATTATTATTATTATTATTATTATTATTATTATTATTATTATTATATTATTATTATTATTATTATTATTATTATTATTATTATTATTATTATTATTATTATTATTATTATTATTTTATTATTATTATTATTATTATATTATTATTATTATTATTATTATTATTATTATTATTATTATTATTATTATTATTATTATTATTATTATTATTATTATTATTATTATTATTATTATTATTATTATTATTATTATTATTATTATTATTATTATTATTATTATTATTATTATTATTATTATTATTATTATTATTATTATATTATTATTATTATTATTATTATTATTATTATTATTATTATTATTATTATTATTATTATTATTATTATTATTATTATTATTATTATTATTATTATTATTATTATTATTTTATTATTATTATTATTATTATTATTATTATTATTATTATTATTATTATTATTATTATTATTATTATTATTATTATTATTATTATTATTATTATTATTATTATTATTATTATTATTATTATTATTATTATTATTATTATTATTATTATTATTATTATTATTATTATTATTATTATTATTATTATTATTATTATTATTATTATTATTATTATTATTATTATTATTATTATTATTATTATTATTATTATTATTATATTATTATTATTATTATTATTATTATTATTATTATTATTATTATTATTATTATTATTATTATTATTATTATTATTATTATTATTATTATTATTATTATTATTATTATTATTATTATTATTATTATTATTATTATTATTATTATTATTATTATTATTATTATTATTATTATTATTATTATTATTATTATATTATTATTATTATTATTATTATTATTATTATTATTATTATTATTATTATTATTATTATTATTTATTATTATTATTATTATTATTATTATTATTATTATTATTTATTATTATTATTATTATTATTATTATTATTATTATTATTATTATTATTATTATTATTATTATTATTATTATTTATTATTATTATTATTATTATTATTATTATTATTATTATTATTATTATTATTATTATTATTATTATTATTATTATTATTATTATTATTATTATTATTATTATTATTATTATTATTATTATTATTATTATTATTATTATTATTATTATTATTATTATTATTATTATTATTATTATTATTATTATTATTATTATTATTATTATTATTATTATTATTATTATTATTATTATTATTATTATTATTATTATTATTATTATTATTATTATTATTATTATTATTATTATTATTATTATTATTATTATTATTATTATTATTATTATTATTATTATTATTATTATTATTATTATTATTATTATTATTATTATTATTATTATTATTATTATTATTATTATTATTATTATTATTATTATTATATTATTATTATTATTATTATTATTATTATTATTATTATTATTATTATTATTATTATTATTATTATTATTATTATTATTATTATTATTATTATTATTATTATTATTATTATATTATTATTATTATTATTATTATTATTATTATTATTATTATTATTATTATTATTATTATTATTATTATTATTATTATTATTATTATTATTATTATTATTATTATTATTATTATTATTATTATTATTATTATTATTATTATTATTATTATTATTATTATTATTATTATTATTATTATTATTATTATTATTATTATTATTATTATTATTATTATTATTATTATTATTATTATTATTATTATTATTATTATTATTATTATTATTATTATTATTATTATTATTATTATTATTATTATTATTATTATTATTATTATTATTATTATTATTATTATTATTATTATTATTATTATTATTATTATTATTATTATTATTATTATTATTATTATTATTATTATTATTATTATTATTATTATTATTATTATTATTATTATTATTATTATTATTATTATTATTATTATTATTATTATTATTATTATTATTATTATTATTATTATTATTATTATTATTATTATTATTATTATTATTATTATTATTATTATTATTATTATTATTATTATTATTATTATTATTATTATTATTATTATTATTATTATTATTATTATTATTATTATTATTATTATTATTATTATTATTATTATTATTATTATTATTATTATTATTATTATTATTATTATTATTATTATTATTATTATTATTATTATTATTATTATTATTATTATTATTATTATTTTTATTATTATTATTATTATTATTATTATTATTATTATTATTATTATTATTATTATTATTATTATTATTATTATTATTTATTATTATTATTATTATTATTATTATTATTATTATTATTATTATTATTATTATTATTATTATTATTATTATTATTATTATTATTATTATTATTATTATTATTATTATTATTATTATTATTATTATTATTATTATTATTATTATTATTATTATTATTATTATTATTATTATTATTATTATTATTATTATTATTATTATTATTATTATTATTATTATTATTATTATTATTATTATTATTATTATTATTATTTATTATTATTATTATTATTATTATTATTATTATTATTATTATTATTATTATTATTATTATTATTATTATTATTATTATTATTATTATTATTATTATTATTATTATTATTATTATTATTATTATTATTATTATTATTATTATTATTATTATTATTATTATTATTATTATTATTATTATTATTATTATTATTATTATTATTATTATTATTATTATTATTATTATTATTATTATTATTATTATTATTATTATTATTATTATTATTATTATTATTATTATTATTATTATTATTATTATTATTATTATTATTATTATTATTATTATTATTATTATTATTATTATTATTAAAAAAATAAGTTTTATATACATATGGTGACCTTCCCTGTAGTATAGAGATCGTGTGACCAAATTTTAGACATCCCTTGAAAAATAAAAATTTCTATAGTGAACATATATACCAAAAAACAGAAAATTAATTTTGTATAAAAAGTGGGCGTAGAAGTAGGCGTGGCCGGCAAGAATAATATGGCGACCTCTCTGGAGTACAGAGATCGTGTGTAGCAAATTTCAGAGAAATCCGATAAAAAGAAATTGTGTAGCGAACAAATGTACCAAAAAACAGAATATGAATTGTACAAAAAAAGTGGGCGTAACAGTAGGCGTGACCGGTGCGAAGAATATGGCGACCTTCCCTGGAGCAGAGAGATCGTGTGTACCAAATTTCAGAGAAATCGGTTGAAAAATAAAAATTTATATAGCGAACAAATATACCAAAAAACAGAAAACGAATTGTATACAAAAAGTGGGTGCAGAAGTAGGCGTGGCCGGTAAGAATCATACGGCGACCTTTCCTGGAGTACGGAGATCGTGTGTACCAAATTTCAGAGAAATCCGTTGAAAAATAATAATTTGTATATCGAACAAATATACCAAAAAGCAGAAAATGAATTGTATATAAAAAGTGGGCGTAAAAGTAGGCGTGGTCGATGGAAAGTATATGGTGACCTTAGCTGGAGTACAGGGATCGTGTGTACCGAATTTCAGAGAAATCTGTTAACAAATAAAAATTTGTATAGTGAACAAATATGAATAAAAATAGAAAATGAATTTTACATAAAAAGTGGGCGTAAAAGTAGGTGTGGCCGGTAAAAGTATATGGCGACCTTTCCTGGGGTATAGAGATCGTGTGTACAAAATTTCAGGAAAATCCGTTGAGAAATAAAAATTTGTATAGCGGTCAAACAAACAAACAAACAAACAAACAAACAAACAGAAAATGAATTTTATATATATAGATTTGGCGTAAAAGTAGGCGTGGTCGGTAAAAATCATATGGCGACCTTACCTGGAATATGTACTCAATTTCGGAGAAAGCCATTGAAAAATAAAAGCTTGTATAACAACCAAATAAAGAAACAAAGGAAAAAAATAAGTTTTATATACATATGGTGACCTTCCCTGTAGTATAGAGATCGTGTGACCAAATTTTAGACATCCCTTGAAAAATAAAAATTTCTATAGTGAACATATATACCAAAAAACAGAAAATTAATTTTGTATAAAAAGTGGGCGTAGAAGTAGGCGTGGCCGGCAAGAATCATATGGCGACCTCTCTGGAGTACAGAGATCGTGTGTAACAAATTTCAGAGAAATCCGATAAAAAGAAATTGTGTAGCGAACAAATGTACCAAAAAACAGAATATGAATTGTACAAAAAAAGTGGGCGTAACAGTAGGCGTGACCGGTGCGAAGAATATGGCGACCTTCCCTGGAGCAGAGAGATCGTGTGTACCAAATTTCAGAGAAATCGGTTGAAAAATAAAAATTTATATAGCGAACAAATATACCAAAAAACAGAAAACGAATTGTATACAAAAAGTGGGTGCAGAAGTAGGCGTGGCCGGTAAGAATCATACGGCGACCTTTCCTGGAGTACGGAGATCGTGTGTACCAAATTTCAGAGAAATCTGTTGAAAAATAATAATTTGTATAGCGAACAAATATACCAAAAAGCAGAAAATGAATTGTATATAAAAAGTGGGCGTAAAAGTAGGCGTGGTCGATAGAAAGTATATGGTGACCTTAGCTGGAGTACAGGGATCGTGTGTACCGAATTTCAGAGAAATCTGTTAACAAATAAAAATTTGTATAGTGAACAAATATGAATAAAAATAGAAAATGAATTTTACATAAAAAGTGGGCGTAAAAGTAGGTGTGGCCGGTAAAAAGTATATGGCGACCTTTCCTGGGGTATAGAGATCGTGTGTACAAAATTTCAGGAAAATCCGTTGAGAAATAAAAATTTGTATAGCGGTCAAACAAACAAACAAACAAACAAACAAACAAACAAACAGAAAATGAATTTTATATATATAGATTTGGCGTAAAAGTAGGCGTGGTCGGTAAAAATCATATGGCGACCTTACCTGGAATATGTACTCAATTTCGGAGAAAGCCATTGAAAAATAAAAGCTTGTATAACAACCAAATAAAGAAACAAAGGAAAAAAATAAGTTTTATATACATATGGTGACCTTCCCTGTAGTATAGAGATCGTGTGACCAAATTTTAGACATCCCTTGAAAAATAAAAATTTCTATAGTGAACATATATACCAAAAAACAGAAAATTAATTTTGTATAAAAAGTGGGCGTAGAAGTAGGCGTGGCCGGCAAGAATCATATGGCGACCTCTCTGGAGTACAGAGATCGTGTGTAGCAAATTTCAGAGAAATCCGATAAAAAGAAATTGTGTAGCGAACAAATGTACCAAAAAACAGAATATGAATTGTACAAAAAAAGTGGGCGTAACAGTAGGCGTGACCGGTGCGAAGAATATGGCGGCCTTCCCTGGAGCAGAGAGATCGTGTGTACCAAATTTCAGAGAAATCGGTTGAAAAATAAAAATTTATATAGCGAACAAATATACCAAAAAACAGAAAACGAATTGTATACAAAAAGTGGGTGCAGAAGTAGGCGTGGCCGGTAAGAATCATACGGCGACCTTTCCTGGAGTACGGAGATCGTGTGTACCAAATTTCAGAGAAATCCGTTGAAAAATAATAATTTGTATAGCGAACAAATATACCAAAAAGCAGAAAATGAATTGTATATAAAAAGTGGGCGTAAAAGTAGGCGTGGTCGATAGAAAGTATATGGTGACCTTAGCTGGAGTACAGGGATCGTGTGTACCGAATTTCAGAGAAATCTGTTAACAAATAAAAATTTGTATAGTGAACAAATATGAATAAAAATAGAAAATGAATTTTACATAAAAAGTGGGCGTAAAAGTAGGTGTGGCCGGTAAAAAGTATATGGCGACCTTTCCTGGGGTATAGAGATCGTGTGTACAAAATTTCAGGAAAATCCGTTGAGAAATAAAAATTTGTATAGCGGTCAAACAAACAAACAAACAAACAAACAAACAGAAAATGAATTTTATATATATAGATTTGGCGTAAAAGTAGGCGTGGTCGGTAAAAATCATATGGCGACCTTACCTGGAATATGTACTCAATTTCGGAGAAAGCCATTGAAAAATAAAAGCTTGTATAACAACCAAATAAAGAAACAAAGGAAAAAAATAAGTTTTATATACATATGGTGACCTTCCCTGTAGTATAGAGATCGTGTGACCAAATTTTAGACATCCCTTGAAAAATAAAAATTTCTATAGTGAACATATATACCAAAAAACAGAAAATTAATTTTGTATAAAAAGTGGGCGTAGAAGTAGGCGTGGCCGGCAAGAATCATATGGCGACCTCTCTGGAGTACAGAGATCGTGTGTAACAAATTTCAGAGAAATCCGATAAAAAGAAATTGTGTAGCGAACAAATGTACCAAAAAACAGAATATGAATTGTACAAAAAAAGTGGGCGTAACAGTAGGCGTGACCGGTGCGAAGAATATGGCGACCTTCCCTGGAGCAGAGAGATCGTGTGTACCAAATTTCGGAGAAATCGGTTGAAAAATAAAAATTTATATAGCGAACAAATATACCAAAAAACAGAAAACGAATTGTATACAAAAAGTGGGTGCAGAAGTAGGCGTGGCCGGTAAGAATCATACGGCGACCTTTCCTGGAGTACGGAGATCGTGTGTACCAAATTTCAGAGAAATCCGTTGAAAAATAATAATTTGTATAGCGAACAAATATACCAAAAAGCAGAAAATGAATTGTATATAAAAAGTGGGCGTAAAAGTAGGCGTGGTCGATAGAAAGTATATGGCGACCTTTCCTGGAGTACGGAGATCGTGTGTACCAAATTTCAGAGAAATCCGTTGAAAAATAATAATTTGTATAGCGAACAAATATACCAAAAAGCAGAAAATGAATTGTATATAAAAAGTGGGCGTAAAAGTAGGCGTGGTCGATAGAAAGTATATGGTGACCTTAGCTGGAGTACAGGGATCGTGTGTACCGAATTTCAGAGAAATCTGTTAACAAATAAAAATTTGTATAGTGAACAAATATGAATAAAAATAGAAAATGAATTTTACATAAAAAGTGGGCGTAAAAGTAGGTGTGGCCGGTAAAAAGTATATGGCGACCTTTCCTGGGGTATAGAGATCGTGTGTACAAAATTTCAGGAAAATCCGTTGAGAAATAAAAATTTGTATAGCGGTCAAACAAACAAACAAACAAACAAACAAACAGAAAATGAATTTTATATATATAGATTATTATTATTATTATTATTATTATTATTATTATTATTATTATTATTATTATTATTATTATTATTATTATTATTATTATTATTATTATTATTATTATTATTATTATTATTATTATTATTATTATTATTATTATTATTATTATTATTATTATTATTATTATTATTATTATTATTATTATTATTATTATTATTATTATTATTATTATTATTATTATTATTATTATTATTATTATTATTATTATTATTATTATTATTATTATTATTATTATTATTATTATTATTATTATTATTATTATTATTATTATTATTATTATTATTATTATTATTATTATTATTATTATTATTATTATTATTATTATTATTATTATTATTATTATTATTATTATTATTATTATTATTATTATTATTATTATTATTATTATTATTATTATTATTATTATTATTATTATTATTATTATTATTATTATTATTATTATTATTATTATTATTATTATTATTATTATTATTATTATTATTATTATTATTATTATTATTATTATTATTATTATTATTATTATTATTATTATTATTATTATTATTATTATTATTATTATTATTATTATTATTATTATTATTATTATTATTATTATTATTATTATTATTATTATTATTATTATTATTATTATTATTATTATTATTATTATTATTATTATTATTATTATTATTATTATTATTATTATTATTATTATTATTATTATTATTATTATTATTATTATTATTATTATTATTATTATTATTATTATTATTATTATTATTATTATTATTATTATTATTATTATTATTATTATTATTATTATTATTATTATTATTATTATTATTATTATTATTATTATTATTATTATTATTATTATTATTATTATTATTATTATTATTATTATTATTATTATTATTATTATTATTATTATTATTATTATTATTATTATTATTATTATTATTATTATTATTATTATTATTATTATTATTATTATTATTATTATTATTATTATTATTATTATTATTATTATTATTATTATTATTATTATTATTATTATTATTATTATTATTATTATTATTATTATTATTATTATTATTATTATTATTATTATTATTATTATTATTATTATTATTATTATTATTATTATTATTATTATTATTATTATTATTATTATTATTATTATTATTATTATTATTATTATTATTATTATTATTATTATTATTATTATTATTATTATTATTATTATTATTATTATTATTATTATTATTATTATTATTATTATTATTATTATTATTATTATTATTATTATTATTATTATTATTATTATTATTATTATTATTATTATTATTATTATTATTATTATTATTATTATTATTATTATTATTATTATTATTATTATTATTATTATTATTATTATTATTATTATTATTATTATTATTATTATTATTATTATTATTATTATTATTATTATTATTATTATTATTATTATTATTATTATTATTATTATTATTATTATTATTATTATTATTATTATTATTATTATTATTATTATTATTATTATTATTGTTTAAGTACAATTTAATATTTTCTTTGTACTTTTCCGCCTTTGAGTCAATTAGCCATTTTTGGGTTAATTCTGGGTTAAAATCTATGAAACTCCTTTTTTTATACATCGTTGAAAGGAGTGTTTACATAGATTTTAACTAGTAAAACCGTTAACGGTACTTAGATATTGCTCGCCACCTTCTCTCTTTATTTTTTAACTTATAAAATCAATCGTTTTGGTACCTTCGTACAATTCGTACACATAAACACCATCCGCTGTGCATATTTTTAAAAAAGGTAATACATCTTGTATACATTTGTATATACAAATAAAATAGAGATCTTATTTTCTCTACGTATCAAACTTAAAATTAAATTGTGTTTTATTTCTTTTTTGCTACATACGCAAACATTTGGTCCTGCGAACCGGATCCTGAGGAAAAATTTGGAAAATTTTTAAAAATTATTAATTTCAACATTCCCAAAGCCTTCATCTTGTCAACACCAGCAAGAACCTGCAAAAACAACCCTTCGCTGCAACTACAATTTACATCAAATTTAAACTAAAGGTGCGTATAGTTCAGTTTTTTTTATGTGTGAGCAAATCAAAAAATTTAAAATTTAAAAAGTGTATAATAAAAATTAATTTAAAAATAAAAAAGTTTCATCGTTATTGAAATACTATTTTTTTTTGCATACTTTTCGTTTTACAACCCTACGCGTTACGTTACATTACGTATATATTCGTTTTATTTTAATCGAAAGAAAAAGCAAAAGCCGTCGGGATTTTTAAAAAAAGTGATTAGTGCAAGTAATAATATAAATATTAATCATATCGTGTTTGTTTTAATCGAAGGAAAGAGAAAAAGCCGTCGGGATAGTTTAAAAAAAGTGTTTAGTGCAAATAATAATAATTTAAACAGGTTTACATTTAAACAGATATACATTACAATAAAGATTATAACTAAATCGGTTTTTCTCCTTTGTGTTATACATATACGCTCACGCGAACGTTTTTTTCGTGTTTAAGCTGCTTAAGCTGAATAGTTTTTATTTCTCTGTACGTTCACGCGTTGGTTTTTTTTGTGTTTATGCTCAAGAGTGTGTTCATTTCTCTTCACACTAATATATACGCACACGCATTGTGTTGGTTTGTTTTTTCTATAACATTGTTAGTCACCCTACTGTCCGTTTTAGTCGCGACATATCCAGTGTGTTTTTTATTAATTTTTTTTTTTGCAAATTTTGGTTTTGCTTCTAATTAGTTAAAATAATACCACATATTAAGAAAATAAAATTTTTTAATATTGTTTTATATTATTAGTTTATAATATATTATTATTTTTTCGGTTTTTTTTAACGAATTTTTATATTGTTATTTAAATTAAATTAACTTATTTTAAAATAAATTCGAACCAAAATGCCGGGAACTGCACTTGATATTTTTATTCGCGATTCGGATACGCTCATTAAATTTGAGGCGAAATTCAACGATATTCGTGAGGAGTTACATTCGGTATTTAATCTTGAAATTCGTGGAAAAGAATTGGACTTGCTTTGGGAACAAGTAAAATCGACATATCGTACTTGTTTATCATATTTAGAAAATTCGGATGACGCGGAACCGGCGGATTTTGACGCGGCTGAATCGAAATATGAAGCCACTTTTAACGCGTACGTTAATTGTTTATCTAGGATTAATGAACGATTACATCATTTTAAATCCAACGCGACACCGAAAGAGCAGTCTCAGTCTCCGAGTGTAAACCTCAATTCAGCTGACAACTTTTGTCATAATTTAACGCTTCCGCCATGCGATACCGACGTTTTTGAGGGCGATTACATTTCTTGGCCCACTTTTAGGGATCTTTTTACAGCGGTTTACATCAATAACTCTCGACTTAGCAATATTGAGCGGCTATGTCATCTAGTTCGGAAAACTAGTGGCGAAGCTCGGGAAATTGTTTCGAAATGCCCTCTCACTAATGAAGGTTTTGATGTTGCGTGGCGCAACTTGAGGGACGCATATGATAATCCGCGTATGCTGGTTAATAACCAGTTAAAATCGCTATTTAGCCTTCCCTTTCTTGATAAGGAAACCTCGTCGGGATTAAAAACTTTACAACGCGGAATAAACGGTTGCCTTACGGCTATGTCAATTTATAATATTTCGACGCACAGCTGGGATCCTATTATTGTATTTCTTTGCATTCAACGGTTACCTTTGCAAACTGTTAGTCTGTGGGAACAGAGTATAAAGGACAAATCAGCTTTGTCACTCTGGAAGGATTTGGACCTCTTTCTGACAGAAAGAGTTCAAACTTTAGATTGTTTACGTGATCTTAGGGGTTCAGAATCTGCTAAACGGCTTTCTGAACCTAAAATCAAAGCGCATCATACCAATGCTGCTTCAACTTCAAGTGCTTCTTGTGTTCTTTGTAAGAATCAAGTTCACTTTTTACGTTCTTGTCATCGATTCAAAAGTTTATCTGTTGCGGATCGATTTTCTACGGTAAAAAACTTTCACTGTTGTGTCAATTGTCTCGCAAGGACACATGAAGCTAAAAATTGTAGCAGTTCGTATAATTGCTCCATTTGTAACAAGAGACATCATACTATGTTACACCGTGAATTACCATCTTCTGAAGTTTCTAGGGATACTAATCGGTCGAATTCGGGTGTTAGTTCGGTTTCTGTTTCTCGAGTTTCAAACTCCGTACCTGCAATCGCATCATCTTCGAATGCCAATCATGCCACAGCTCCTACAAATCGTCAAGTATTTCATACAGCACAAAGTAGGACTGTACTTTTAGGGACGGCTATGGTGAATCTTATTCATCAGGGTACTACGTACCCAGCCCGGGCCCTTATTGACCCTGCTTCTGAAGCATCGTTCATTTCTGAACGTTTGCAAAATCGCCTGAAAATTTCGACGCATTCGACGAATGCTCAAATTTCAGGAGTTAATCAGGCAGTTACGGCAATGTCTAGAAAACTTTGTTCATTAAAAATTGGCTCCACCTTCGATTCATCCCTTGTATTGGAAACATTGGCACTTGTTTTGCCAAATATTTCGGGTAATTTACCATCATTTACAGTCCACTCGTATTTAAAGGAAAATTTGCCAAACCTTCGTTTGGCCGATATTAATTTTGATGACAGTCGACCTGTTGATCTTTTGCTTGGCGCGGATTTATATCCAAGAATTCTGTTGGGAGAAATCCGTCGCAATATTTTGGGCTCTTTACTAGCTCAGAACACTATTTTTGGCTGGATTATTACTGGTCCAGTTGTACAACCTCAAGTTCAGGTATATTCTACGAATGTCGAATTTTCAGAGGAAGATTGCCTTAACAAAAATCTTTTGAGATTCTGGGAACTTGAGGAAACTCCTAAAAGAAAAATTCTGTCTCCATTTGACAAATTTTGTGAGGAAAATTATAAAGCGACTACTCGTCGCGAATCTGATGGTCGATATGTAGTGACTCTCCCATTTAAGCCTGAATTTCCTGAAAAATTTTCTTTAGGGACTTCAAGACCTGGTGTTATGGGACAATATCTTAGGACCGAATCATCTTTACTGCGTAGACCTGAAATTAAGGAGATGTACGATTACGTCGTTAGGGAGTATTTGGACATAGGACATATGAGACCGGTATTACCAAATTTTTCATCTCCTACCTCTTTTTGTTATTTACCTCATCATCCGGTGGTAAAACTAGAACGTAAGACAACTAAATTGAGAGTTGTTTTCAACGCTTCAAATAGAACTTCTAATGGAATTAGTTTAAACGATTGCCTTTACGTAGGACCTACCTTACAAGCAGACTTAGTTCTACTTATTCTTAGGTGGCGTCTGTTTAAATTCGTCTTCAATTGTGATATCACTCAAATGTACAGACAGATTCGGGTAGATCCTTCTCATACCCCTTTTCAACAAATTTTGTTTAGGGATTCTCCGACGGAGACCGTAAGGGACTATGAATTACAGACAGTGACTTTTGGCGTTAACTGCGCCCCATACCTTGCCATTAGGACGTTATTACAACTCGCGGACGATTCTGAGGCTGAGTTCCCTCTCGCAGCACATATTCTACGAAAGTGCATGTACGTTGACGACGTTTTGACAGGGACTCATGACATTTCGACTGCATTAATGGCTCGTGATCAACTCGTCGCTGCTTTGGCCTCTGCTAAGTTTCAGCTAAGAAAATGGACTTCAAACGAACGGAGTATTTTGAAAGATATACCTTTGGACCATTTAGTTGACGCTAAATTATTGACCTTTATAGAATCGAGTACTTCAAAGACTTTAGGAATTCAGTGGAACGCTCAGTTGGACTCGTTTTATTTTAGTGTGACTCCTATTTCATTAAAATCTGGGTATACTAAGAGGGAAGTCTTATCGACTATCGCGAAATTGTTTGATCCTGTAGGTTGGTTAGGTCCTATAATTGTGGTTGCAAAAATTATCATGCAAAAAATTTGGCTTGATAATATAAATTGGGATGATATGCTTCCAATTTCGACGGAAGTTGAATGGAAAAGATTTGTAACTTATTATCATGAGGTAAATACTATTCGTATTCCAAGGTGGGTTAATTATTCGCCGGGAAATTCTGTTGAGCTTCATGTTTTTTCTGATGCCTCGGAAAAGGCATACGCGGGGGTGATTTATATTCGAATTCAGGCCTCTAACGGCGAAATTCATACTCACCTACTTTCATCGAAAACCAAAGTAGCCCCCATCAAATCAATTTCTCTACCTCGTTTAGAACTGTGCGGGGCGGTGTTAGCCTCTGAACTTTTGAAGACGGTAATAGGTGAAATTGATATTAAAATTGATCAAATTTACTGTTGGACTGATTCGACGATAGTCCTTTCTTGGTTAAGGAAAACGCCGTGTTCCTGGACCACATTTGTAGCGAACAGAGTATGCCGCATTCAAGAAAATGTAGGAAACCATAATTGGTATCATGTTCGTTCTGAGGATAATCCTGCAGATTTAGGTAGTCGTGGTACCTCTCCCACTGAGCTGGAAAATAGTGAGCTTTGGTGGCATGGTCCAAGATGGCTGGGTCAAGATAAAGTGCACTGGAATATAACGGATCTAAGTTATCTTGACACTGACATTGAGGGTCGGGTTGTCAAAACTCATGCTTCCTTCTTTACGGACGTTAAGGGGGAAGATATATATGTGGATATTTTGAATAATTACTCTCGTCTTGATCGAGCTCTTCGGATAATCTCATATATTTTGAGGTTCTTTTACAATAGTCATCCAGCTCATAGGTCAAATCGTTATATGAATGTGGATAAAATCGTTGCTGGTTATGAAATCAGAAGAACAAAATTGCATTTAGCCATTGTGGCTCAGAAACACCACTATGCAGATGAATATAAGTGCCTGTTAGACAAAAAACCGTTAAGTTCAAAGAGTTGTCTTATTTCTTTGAATCCCTTTCTCGATAAAGACGGTGTGATAAGATTGAATGGTCGCTTGGTTAAATCACCATCCCTTTCATATACGGAGAAATATCCAATTATTTTACCTTATTCGAGCCGATTTACTCAATTGTTAATAGAATTTGTTCATATGATTTCCATTCACGGTGGAAATCAGTTGATGTTGCGAATACTGCGCATTGAATATTGGGTTCCACGCTTGAAGTCGAAAATTCGTGGAGTCATTTGTCGTTGTAAACGGTGTATTATTGACCGTAAAGTATCTTGTCGCCAAATTATGGCGGCTCTGCCCCCTGAAAGAACTACTCTTACTAGACCATTTATGACAACGGGCGTTGATTTTGCTGGTCCCTTTGACATCAAAAGTTTCACGGGCAGAGCTTGTAGGATAACGAAGGGCTACGTTTGTATTTTTGTTTGCTTTTCTACGAAAGCAATTCATTTAGAGGCCACGTCTGATTTATCGACGCCTACTTTTTTATCTGCCTTTCACAGATTTATTTCCCGACGAGGTTGACCCCGGCTTCCCAAAGGCCACCCATATGAGGTTGCCCCTACACTTTATTTTCGGATAATGGCACAAATTTCGTAGGTGCATCGCGTGAATTAGAGAAGGATTTTAAGATATTTCTTAAGGAAAGTCAGATTGCAGTGGGTTCTATTTATGGTATTCAAGGTTTAACTTGGCGGTTTATACCGGCCGGGGCACCTCATATGGGTGGCCTTTGGGAAGCCGGGGTCAAGAGTTTTAAACACCATTTTCGTAAGGAAGCGCAATCTTTTAAATATACTTTTGAAGAACTTTCTTCAGTTCTCGCAAGAATTGAAGCTTGCCTAAATTCACGTCCTCTTTGTTCTATAGCGGATAACCCTCGGGAACCAGTAGCTCTGACTCCTGGTCATTTTTTAATAGGTGGACCAATACTTGCTCCCCCGGAGCCTGAAATTAATGAATCCCCGATAAGTCTTGTTAATCGATTTCGAAAAATGAAAGCGTTGTCTCAACTTTTTTGTCGCCGATGGAAAGAAGAATATTTAATGACGTTAAATAAGCGCTATAAATGGAAATATCCGGAACGCGATCTACAGGAAAACGACTTAGTCGTTATCAAGCATGAAAATCTACCTCCAACATCGTGGCGTTTAGGCCGGGTCATAAAAGTTTATCCGGGAAGTGACGGTCGCGTAAGGGTCGCGGATATTCGTACTGCTAATGGGGTTGTAAAACGACCAATAACCAAACTGGTCATTTTGACCGAATAATTTACACTTTTTCTTCGATATTTTCTTTAAATTTTTTATTGTTTCATAGAAATATGGAATCTCTCCCTAACCTTTTTGAGATGCTCTGCTCGATTATGAGGATGCTATGGCGCAATACACCGTTTTTGGATGGGTCATATCTGGCCCATCTCCATTGTAGAGTCCTTACTGGCTCATATGTAGAGTCCTTACTGGCTCAAATTGTAGAGTCCCTACTGGCTCATACTTATTTATAATCAATTTTCCATTGGGGTCCCTACTGGCCTATGGAAAATTGTTACGTCGAGGTCCCTACAGGCCAATTTAAGTGTTAAAAAAAAAAAAAAAAAAAATTAATTGAATTCAAGCTCACATTTTTAAACTGAACTATGCCTTATTTTAGGATACTTAAGTTATTTGTTAAAGTATTATTGTTGCAACACACCTTGATGTTGCAAGGTGGCCGGCAATGTTTAAGTACAATTTAATATTTTCTTTGTACTTTTCCGCCTTTGAGTCAATTAGCCATTTTTGGGTTAATTCTGGGTTAAAATCTATGAAACTCCTTTTTTTATACATCGTTGAAAGGAGTGTTTACATAGATTTTAACTAGTAAAACCGTTAACGGTACTTAGATATTGCTCGCCACCTTCTCTCTTTATTTTTTAACTTATAAAATCAATCGTTTTGGTACCTTCGTACAATTCGTACACATAAACACCATCCGCTGTGCATATTTTTAAAAAAGGTAATACATCTTGTATACATTTGTATATACAAATAAAATAGAGATCTTATTTTCTCTACGTATCAAACTTAAAATTAAATTGTGTTTTATTTCTTTTTTGCTACATACGCAAACAATTATTATTATTATTATTATTATTATTATTATTATTATTATTATTATTATTATTATTATTATTATTATTATTATTATTATTATTATTATTATTATTATTATTATTATTATTATTATTATTATTATTATTATTATTATTATTATTATTATTATTATTATTATTATTATTATTATTATTATTATTATTATTATTATTATTATTATTATTATTATTATTATTATTATTATTATTATTATTATTATTATTATTATTATTATTATTATTATTATTATTATTATTATTATTATTATTATTATTATTATTATTATTATTATTATTATTATTATTATTATTATTATTATTATTATTATTATTATTATTATTATTATTATTATTATTATTATTATTATTATTATTATTATTATTATTATTATTATTATTATTATTATTATTATTATTATTATTATTATTATTATTATTATTATTATTATTATTATTATTATTATTATTATTATTATTATTATTATTATTATTATTATTATTATTATTATTATTATTATTATTATTATTATTATTATTATTATTATTATTATTATTATTATTATTATTATTATTATTATTATTATTATTATTATTATTATTATTATTATTATTATTATTATTATTATTATTATTATTATTATTATTATTATTATTATTATTATTATTATTATTATTATTATTATTATTATTATTATTATTATTATTATTATTATTATTATTATTATTATTATTATTATTATTATTATTATTATTATTATTATTATTATTATTATTATTATTATTATTATTATTATTATTATTATTATTATTATTATTATTATTATTATTATTATTATTATTATTATTATTATTATTATTATTATTATTATTATTATTATTATTATTATTATTATTATTATTATTATTATTATTATTATTATTATTATTATTATTATTATTATTATTATTATTATTATTATTATTATTATTATTATTATTATTATTATTATTATTATTATTATTATTATTATTATTATTATTATTATTATTATTATTATTATTATTATTATTATTATTATTATTATTATTATTATTATTATTATTATTATTATTATTATTATTATTATTATTATTATTATTATTATTATTATTATTATTATTATTATTATTATTATTATTATTATTATTATTATTATTATTATTATTATTATTATTATTATTATTATTATTATTATTATTATTATTATTATTATTATTATTATTATTATTATTATTATTATTATTATTATTATTATTATTATTATTATTATTATTATTATTATTATTATTATTATTATTATTATTATTATTATTATTATTATTATTATTATTATTATTATTATTATTATTATTATTATTATTATTATTATTATTATTATTATTATTATTATTATTATTATTATTATTATTATTATTATTATTATTATTATTATTATTATTATTATTATTATTATTATTATTATTATTATTATTATTATTATTATTATTATTATTATTATTATTATTATTATTATTATTATTATTATTATTATTATTATTATTATTATTATTATTATTATTATTATTATTATTATTATTATTATTATTATTATTATTATTATTATTATTATTATTATTATTATTATTATTATTATTATTATTATTATTATTATTATTATTATTATTATTATTATTATTATTATTATTATTATTATTATTATTATTATTATTATTATTATTATTATTATTATTATTATTATTATTATTATTATTATTATTATTATTATTATTATTATTATTATTATTATTATTATTATTATTATTATTATTATTATTATTATTATTATTATTATTATTATTATTATTATTATTATTATTATTATTATTATTATTATTATTATTATTATTATTATTATTATTATTATTATTATTATTATTATTATTATTATTATTATTATTATTATTATTATTATTATTATTATTATTATTATTATTATTATTATTATTATTATTATTATTATTATTATTATTATTATTATTATTATTATTATTATTATTATTATTATTATTATTATTATTATTATTATTATTATTATTATTATTATTATTATTATTATTATTATTATTATTATTATTATTATTATTATTATTATTATTATTATTATTATTATTATTATTATTATTATTATTATTATTATTATTATTATTATTATTATTATTATTATTATTATTATTATTATTATTATTATTATTATTATTATTATTATTATTATTATTATTATTATTATTATTATTATTATTATTATTATTATTATTATTATTATTATTATTATTATTATTATTATTATTATTATTATTATTATTATTATTATTATTATTATTATTATTATTATTATTATTATTATTATTATTATTATTATTATTATTATTATTATTATTATTATTATTATTATTATTATTATTATTATTATTATTATTATTATTATTATTATTATTATTATTATTATTATTATTATTATTATTATTATTATTATTATTATTATTATTATTATTATTATTATTATTATTATTATTATTATTATTATTATTATTATTATTATTATTATTATTATTATTATTATTATTATTATTATTATTATTATTATTATTATTATTATTATTATTATTATTATTATTATTATTATTATTATTATTATTATTATTATTATTATTATTATTATTATTATTATTATTATTATTATTATTATTATTATTATTATTATTATTATTATTATTATTATTATTATTATTATTATTATTATTATTATTATTATTATTATTATTATTATTATTATTATTATTATTATTATTATTATTATTATTATTATTATTATTATTATTATTATTATTATTATTATTATTATTATTATTATTATTATTATTATTATTATTATTATTATTATTATTATTATTATTATTATTATTATTATTATTATTATTATTATTATTATTATTATTATTATTATTATTATTATTATTATTATTATTATTATTATTATTATTATTATTATTATTATTATTATTATTATTATTATTATTATTATTATTATTATTATTATTATTATTATTATTATTATTATTATTATTATTATTATTATTATTATTATTATTATTATTATTATTATTATTATTATTATTATTATTATTATTATTATTATTATTATTATTATTATTATTATTATTATTATTATTATTATTATTATTATTATTATTATTATTATTATTATTATTATTATTATTATTATTATTATTATTATTATTATTATTATTATTATTATTATTATTATTATTATTATTATTATTATTATTATTATTATTATTATTATTATTATTATTATTATTATTATTATTATTATTATTATTATTATTATTATTATTATTATTATTATTATTATTATTATTATTATTATTATTATTATTATTATTATTATTATTATTATTATTATTATTATTATTATTATTATTATTATTATTATTATTATTATTATTATTATTATTATTATTATTATTATTATTATTATTATTATTATTATTATTATTATTATTATTATTATTATTATTATTATTATTATTATTATTATTATTATTATTATTATTATTATTATTATTATTATTATTATTATTATTATTATTATTATTATTATTATTATTATTATTATTATTATTATTATTATTATTATTATTATTATTATTATTATTATTATTATTATTATTATTATTATTATTATTATTATTATTATTATTATTATTATTATTATTATTATTATTATTATTATTATTATTATTATTATTATTATTATTATTATTATTATTATTATTATTATTATTATTATTATTATTATTATTATTATTATTATTATTATTATTATTATTATTATTATTATTATTATTATTATTATTATTATTATTATTATTATTATTATTATTATTATTATTATTATTATTATTATTATTATTATTATTATTATTATTATTATTATTATTATTATTATTATTATTATTATTATTATTATTATTATTATTATTATTATTATTATTATTATTATTATTATTATTATTATTATTATTATTATTATTATTATTATTATTATTATTATTATTATTATTATTATTATTATTATTATTATTATTATTATTATTATTATTATTATTATTATTATTATTATTATTATTATTATTATTATTATTATTATTATTATTATTATTATTATTATTATTATTATTATTATTATTATTATTATTATTATTATTATTATTATTATTATTATTATTATTATTATTATTATTATTATTATTATTATTATTATTATTATTATTATTATTATTATTATTATTATTATTATTATTATTATTATTATTATTATTATTATTATTATTATTATTATTATTATTATTATTATTATTATTATTATTATTATTATTATTATTATTATTATTATTATTATTATTATTATTATTATTATTATTATTATTATTATTATTATTATTATTATTATTATTATTATTATTATTATTATTATTATTATTATTATTATTATTATTATTATTATTATTATTATTATTATTATTATTATTATTATTATTATTATTATTATTATTATTATTATTATTATTATTATTATTATTATTATTATTATTATTATTATTATTATTATTATTATTATTATTATTATTATTATTATTATTATTATTATTATTATTATTATTATTATTATTATTATTATTATTATTATTATTATTATTATTATTATTATTATTATTATTATTATTATTATTATTATTATTATTATTATTATTATTATTATTATTATTATTATTATTATTATTATTATTATTATTATTATTATTATTATTATTATTATTATTATTATTATTATTATTATTATTATTATTATTATTATTATTATTATTATTATTATTATTATTATTATTATTATTATTATTATTATTATTATTATTATTATTATTATTATTATTATTATTATTATTATTATTATTATTATTATTATTATTATTATTATTATTATTATTATTATTATTATTATTATTATTATTATTATTATTATTATTATTATTATTATTATTATTATTATTATTATTATTATTATTATTATTATTATTATTATTATTATTATTATTATTATTATTATTATTATTATTATTATTATTATTATTATTATTATTATTATTATTATTATTATTATTATTATTATTATTATTATTATTATTATTATTATTATTATTATTATTATTATTATTATTATTATTATTATTATTATTATTATTATTATTATTATTATTATTATTATTATTATTATTATTATTATTATATTATTATTATTATTATTATTATTATTATTATTATTATTATTATTATTATTATTATTATTATTATTATTATTATTATTATTATTATTATTATTATTATTATTATTATTATTATTATTATTATTATTATTATTATTATTATTATTATTATTATTATTATTATTATTATTATTATTATTATTATTATTATTATTATTATTATTATTATTATTATTATTATTATTATTATTATTATTATTATTATTATTATTATTATTATTATTATTATTATTATTATTATTATTATTATTATTATTATTATTATTATTATTATTATTATTATTATTATTATTATTATTATTATTATTATTATTATTATTATTATTATTATTATTATTATTATTATTATTATTATTATTATTATTATTATTATTATTATTATTATTATTATTATTATTATTATTATTATTATTATTATTATTATTATTATTATTATTATTATTATTATTATTATTATTATTATTATTATTATTATTATTATTATTATTATTATTATTATTATTATTATTATTATTATTATTATTATTATTATTATTATTATTATTATTATTATTATTATTATTATTATTATTATTATTATTATTATTATTATTATTATTATTATTATTATTATTATTATTATTATTATTATTATTATTATTATTATTATTATTATTATTATTATTATTATTATTATTATTATTATTATTATTATTATTATTATTATTATTATTATTATTATTATTATTATTATTATTATTATTATTATTATTATTATTATTATTATTATTATTATTATTATTATTATTATTATTATTATTATTATTATTATTATTATTATTATTATTATTATTATTATTATTATTATTATTATTATTATTATTATTATTATTATTATTATTATTATTATTATTATTATTATTATTATTATTATTATTATTATTATTATTATTATTATTATTATTATTATTATTATTATTATTATTATTATTATTATTATTATTATTATTATTATTATTATTATTATTATTATTATTATTATTATTATTATTATTATTATTATTATTATTATTATTATTATTATTATTATTATTATTATTATTATTATTATTATTATTATTATTATTATTATTATTATTATTATTATTATTATTATTATTATTATTATTATTATTATTATTATTATTATTATTATTATTATTATTATTATTATTATTATTATTATTATTATTTATTATTATTATTATTATTATTATTATTATTATTATTATTATTATTATTATTATTATTATTATTATTATTATTATTATTATTATTATTATTATTATTATTATTATTATTATTATTATTATTATTATTATTATTATTATTATTATTATTATTATTATTATTATTATTATTATTATTATTATTATTATTATTATTATTATTATTATTAATTATTATTATTATTATTATTATATATTATTATTATTATTATTATTATTATTATTATTATTATTATTATTATTATTATTATTATTATTATTATTATTATTATTATTATTATTATTATTATTATATTATTATTATTATTATTATTATTATTATTATTATTATTATTATTATTATTATTATTATTATTATTATTATTATTATTATTATTATTATTATTATATTATTATTATTATTATTATTATTATTATTATTATTATTATTATTATTATTATTATTATTATTATTATTATTATTATTATTATTATTATTATTATTATTATTATTATTATTATTATTATTATTATTATTATTATTATTATTATTATTATTATTATTATTATTATTATTATTATTATTATTATTATATTATTATTATTATTATTATTATTATTATTATTATTATTATTATTATTATTATTATTATTATTATTATTTATTATTATTATTATTATTATTATTATTATTATTATATTATTATTATTATTATTATTATTATTATTATTATTATTATTATTATTATTATTATTATTATTATTATTATTATTATTATTATTATTATTATTATTATTATTATTATTATTATTATTATTATTATTATTATTATTATTATTATTATTATTATTATTATTATTATTATTATTATATTATTATTATTATTATTATTATTATTATTATTATTATTATTATTATTATTATTATTATTATTATTATTATTATTATTATTATTATTATTATTATTATTATTATTATTATTATTATTATTATTATTATTATTATTATTATTATTATTATTATTATTATTATTATTATTATTATTATTATTATTATTATTATTATTATTATTATTATTATTATTATTTTATTATTATTATTATTATTATTATTATTATTATTATTATTATTATTATTATTATTATTATTATTATTATTATTATTATTATTATTATTATTATTATTATTATTATTATTATTATTATTATTATTATTATTATTATTATTATTATTATTATTATTATTATTATTATTATTATTATTATTATTATTATTATTATTATTATTATTATTATTATTATTATTATTATTATTATTATTATTATTATTATTATTATTATTATTATTATATTATTATTATTATTATTATTATTATTATATTATTATTATTATTATTATTATTATTATTATTATTATTATTATTATTATTATTATTATTATTATTATTATTATTATTATTATTATTATTATTATTATTATTATTATTATTATTATTATTATTATTATTATTATTTATTATTATTATTATTATTATTATTATTATTATTATTATTATTATTATTATTATTATTATTATTATTATTATTATTATTATTATTATTATTATTATTATTATTATTATTATTATTATTATTATTATTATTATTATTATTATTATTATTATTATTATTATTATTATTATTATTATTATTATTATTATTATTATTATTATTATTATTATTATTATTATTATTATTATTATTATTATTATTATTATTATTATTATTATTATTATTATTATTATTATTATTATTATTATTATTATTATTATTATTATTATTATTATTATTATTATTATTATTATTATTATTATTATTATTATTATTATTATATTATTATTATTATTATTATTATTATTATTATTATTATTATTATTATTATTATTATTATTATTATTATATTATTATTATTATTATTATTATTATTATTATTATTATATTATTATTATTATTATTATTATTATTATTATTATTATTATTATTATTATTATTATTATTATTATTATTATTATTATTATTATTATTATTATTATTATTATTATTATTATTATTATTATTATTATTATTATTATTATTATTATTATTATTATTATTATTATTATTATTATTATTATTATTATTATTATTATTATTATTATTATTATTATTATTATTATTATTATTATTATTATTATTATTATTATTATTATTATTATTATTATATTATTATTATTATTATTATTATTATTATTATTATTATTATTATTATTATTATTATTATTATTATTATTATTATTATTATTATTATTATTATTATTATTATTATTATTATTATTATTATTATTATTATTATTATTATTATTATTATTATTATTATTATTATTATTATTATTATTATTATTATTATTATATTATTATTATTATTATTATTATTATATTATTATTATTATTATTATTATTATTATTATTATTATTATTATTATTATTATTATTATTATTATTATTATTATTATTATTATTATTATTATTATTATTATTATTATTATTATTATTATTATTATTATTATTATTATTATTATTATTATTATTATTATTATTATTATTATTATTATTATTATTATTATTATTATTATTATTATTATTATTATTATTATTATTATTATTATTATTATTATTATTATTATTATTATTATTATTATTATTATTATTATTATTATTATTATTATTATTATTATTATTATTATTATTATTATTATTATTATTATTATTATTATTATTATTATTATTATTATTATTATTATTATTATTATTATTATTATTATTATTATTATTATTATTATTATTATTATTAT
>CAVMKG010000299.1:25000-27549 GCA_963682025.1 Cordilura impudica | reverse complement strand
ATGAGAAAAATAAATACAACATTGCTACAAATATAAGCAACAATATTAGAACTTTTTTCAATAAAACAAAGTCAACCATACCGAAAGAAGAAAAATCGAATTTAATTTATGAAATCCCTTGTGTAGGAAATGACGAGGAAAATTGCAACATGGTGTACATTGGTACAACAAAGAACAAATTAAAAACCAGAATTGGTGGACATAAATCGGAACAAAGATCAAGGAACAAAACAATTGAACAAAAAACAGCGCTTGCGGCCCACTGTGCACAGAAAAACCACATAGCTGACTTTGACAATACGAAGATACTGAGAGAAGAGAGTAACTATTCAAAGAGAATGATATTGGAGACTTTACATATAGTTAAAGTATCACCACATAGACGAATGAATTATAAAACAGATACAGAAAATGTAGCAAAGCTATATAGGGAGTTAATAAACCAAAATCAGTTTAAAAATAAAACTCAAGGAAGAAGGACGTCGACGGCAAAAAATTAATTTTTGGGCTATTTAAATGTCAATGTATGTATGATGTACAATATTTATGTGCCTAGTTTTTTATAAAATTTTTTTGTATTTTTAAAAAATTTTAATTATTTAAAAAAATTTTTTATCTAAAAAAATAAAAATTGTTCCTGTGATATAAATGTAATTATTTACACATTCTGTTTAATTTAGTTTGACATCAGTTCCTGATGATGATCCTCAAAGAGGATCGAAATATTGAAATAAATATATACCAAATAACTCAAAATCATTGAGCGTTTTTATTGACCATAAGCCGGAATATCAACAAAAACTTTAGATTTTTATTTTTTTATTTTTAATTTTTAATTATTAATTATTAATTTTTAATTTTTAATTTTTATTTTAATTTTTAATTTTGAATTTTTAATTTTTAATTTCTAATTTTTAAGTTTTATTTTTAATTTTTAGTTTATAGTTTTTAATTTTAAATTTTTAATTTTTAATTTTTAATTTTTAATTTTAAATTTTTAATTTTTAATTTACATTTTTAATTTTTAATTATTAATTTTTAATTTTCCATTTTTAATTTTAAATTTTAAATTTTTAATTTTTAGTTTTTAGTTTTTAGTTTTTAGTTTTTAATTTATAATTTTTAATTTTTAATTTCTAATTTTTAATTTTTGATTTTTAATTTTTAATTTTTAGTTTTTAATTTTTAATTTTTAATTTTTTTAATTTTTAATTTTTAATTTTTAATTTTTAATTTTTAATTTTTAATTTTTAATTTTTAATTTTTAATTTTTAATTTTTAATTTTTAATTTTTAATTTTTAATTTTTAATTTTTAATTTTTAATTTTTAATTTTTAATTTTTAATTTTTAATTTTTAATTTTTAATTTTTAATTTTAATTTTTAGTTTTTAATTTTTAATTTTTAGTTTTTAATTTTTAATTTTTAATTTTCAATTTTCAATTTTTAACTTTAAATTTTAAATTTTAATTTTTAATTTTTAATTTTAAATTTTTAATTTTATATTTTTAATTTTTAATTTTTAATTTTTAATTTTTAATTTTTAATTTTTAATTTTTAATTTTTAATTTTTAATTTTTAATTTTTAATTTTTAATTTTTAATTTTTAATTTTTAATTTTTAATTTTTAATTTTTAATTTTTAATTTTTAATTTTTAATTTTTAATTTTTAATTTTTAATTTTTAATTTTTAATTTTTAATTTTTAATTTTTAATTTTTAATTTTTAATTTTTAATATTTAATTTTTAATTTTTAATTTTTAATTTTTAATTTTTAATTTTTAATTTTTATTTTTTAATTTTTAATTTTTAATTTTTAATTTTTAATTTTTAATTTTTAATTTGTAATTTTTAATTTTTAGTTTTTAATTTTTAATTTTTAATTTTTAATTTTTAATTTTTAATTTTTAATTTTAATTTTTAATTTTAATTTTTAATTTTTAATTTTTAATTTTTAATTTTTAATTTTTAATTTTTAATTTTTAATTTTTAATTTTTAATTTTTAATTTTTAATTTTCCATTTTTAATTTTTAATTTTAAATTATTTTTAATTTTTAATTTTTAATTTTTAATTTTTAATTTTTAATTTTTAATTTTTAATTTTTATTTTTAATTTTTAATTTTTAATTTTTAATTTTTAATTTTTAATTTTTAATTTTTAATTTTTAATTTTTAATTTTTTAATTTTAATTTTTAATTTTTAGTTTTTAATATTTAATTTTTGATTTTTAATCATTAATTTTTAATTTTTAATTTTAATTTTTAATTTTTAATTTTTAATTTTTAATTTTTAATTTTAATTTTTAATTTTTAATTTTTAATTTTTAATTTTAATTTTTAAATTTTTAATTTTTAATTTTTAATTTTTAATTTTTAATTTTTAATTTTTAATTTTTAATTTTTAATTTTTAATTTTTAATTTTTAATTTTTAATTTTTAATTTTTAATTTTTAATTTTTAATTTTTAATTTTTAATTTTTAATTTTTAATTTTTAATTTTTAATTTTTAATTTTTAATTTTTAATTTTTAATTTTTAATTTTTAATTTT
>CAVMKG010000299.1:0-20000 GCA_963682025.1 Cordilura impudica | reverse complement strand
TTTCAATTTTTAATTTTTAACTTTCAATTTTTATTTTTAATTTTTAATTTTTCGTTTTTCTTTTTCATTTTTCATTTCCCATTTTTCATTTTCCATTTTTCGTTTTTTTTTTCATTTTTCATTTTCCATTTTTCTTTTTTCATTTTCCATTTTTAATTTTTAATTTTTAGTTTTTAATTTTTATTTTTAATTTTTAATTCTTAATTTTTAAAGTTAACTTTTTAATTTTTAAGTTTCAATTTTTAATTTTTAACTTTTAATTTTTATTTTTAATTTTTAATTTTTCGTTTTTCTTTTTTCATTTTTCATTTCCCATTTTTCATTTTCCATTTTTCGTTTTTTTTTTTCATTTTTCATTTTCCATTTTTCTTTTTCATTTTCCATTTTTAATTTTTGGTTTTTAATTTATAAATTTTAATTTTTAATTTTTAATTTTTAATTTTTAATTTTTAATTTTTAATTTTAATTTTTAATTTTTAATTTTTAATTTTTAACTTTAATTTTTAATTTCTCATTTTTAAAATTTAATTTTTAATTTTTAGTTTTTAATTTTTAATTTTTAATTTTTAATTTTCAATTGTTAATTTTTAATTTTAAATTTTAATTTTTAATTTTTAATTTTTAATTTTTAATTTTTAATTTTTATTTTTTATTTTTAATTTTTAATTTTTAATTTTTAATTTTTAATTTTTAATTTTTAATTTTCAATTTTTAATTTTTAATTTTTAATTTTAAATTTTAAATTTTAATTTTTAATTTTTAATTTTTAATTTTTAATTTTTAATTTTTAATTTTTAATTTTTAATTTTTAATTTTTAATTTTTAATTTTTAATTTTTAATTTTTAATTTTTAATTTTTAATTTTTAATTTTTAATTTTTAATTTTTAATTTTTAATTTTTAATTTTAAATTTTTAATTTTTAATTTTTAATTTTTAATTTTTAATTTTTAATTTTTAATTTTTAATTTTTAATTTTTAATTTTCAATTTTCAACTTTTAATTTAAAATTTTAAATTTTTAATTTTTAATTTTTAATTTTTAATTTTTAATATTTAATTTTTAATTTTGAATTTTTCAATTTTAATTTTTAATGTTTAGTTTTTAATTTTTGGTTTTTAATTTTAAATTTTAAATTATAAATTTTAAATTTTAAATTTTAAATTTTAAATTTTAAATTTTAAATTTTAAATTTTAAATTTTAAATTTTAAATTTTAAATTTTAAATTTTAAATTTAAAATTTTAAATTTTAAATTTTTAATTTTTTATTTTTAATTTTTAATTTTTAATTTTTAATTTTAAAATTTTTAATTCTTAATTCTTAATTTTTAATTTTTAAATTTTAATTTTAAATTTTTAATTTTTAATTTTTAATTTTTAATATTTAATTTTTGATTTTTAATTTTTAATTTTTAATTTTTAATTTCTAATTTTTAATTTTAAATTTTTAATTTTTTATTTTTAATTTTTAATTTTTAATTTTTATTTTTTAATTTTAATTTTTTAATTTTTTATTTTTAATTTTAATTTTTAATTTTTAGTTTTTAGTTTTTAATTTTTAATTTTTACTTCTTAATTTTTAATTTTTAATTTTTAATTTTTAATTTTTAATTTTTAATTTTTAATTTTTAATTTTTAATTTTTAATTTTTAATTTTGAATTTTTAATTTTTAATTTTGAATTTTTAATTTTTAATTTTTAATTTTTAATTTTTAATTTTTAATTTTTAATTTTTAATTTTTAATTTTTAATTTTTAATTTTTAATTTTTAATTTTTAATTTTTAATTTTTAATTTTTAATTTTTAATTTTTAATTTTTAATTTTTAATTTTTAATTTTTAATTTTTAATTTTTAATTTTTAATTTTTAATTTTTAATTTTTAATTTTTAATTTTTAATTTTTAATTTTTAATTTTAATTTTTAATTTTTAATTTTTAATTTTTAGTTTTAAATTTTTAGTTTTAAATTTTAAATTTTAAATTTTTAATTTTTAATTTTTAATTTTTAATTTTTAATTTTTATTTTAATTTTTAATTTTGAATTTTTAATTTTTAATTTTTAATTTTTAATTTTTAATTTTTATTTTTTATTTTTAGTTTTTAATATTTAATTTTAAATTTTTAAATTTAAATTTTTAATTTTTAATTTTTAATTTACATTTTTAATTTTTAATTTTTAATTTTCCATTTTTAATTTTAAATTTTAAATTTTTAATTTTTTAATTTTTAATTATTAATTTTTAATTTTTAATTTTTAATTTTTAATCTTTAATTTTTAATTTTTATTTTTTAATTTTTAATTTTTAATTCTTAATTTTTAAAGTTAAATTTTTAATTTTTAAGTTTCAATTTTTAATTTTTAACTTTAAATTTTTATTTTTAATTTTTCGTTTTTCTTTTTTCATTTTTCATTTCCCATTTTTCATTTTCCATTTTTCGTTTATTTTTCATTTTTCATTTTCCATTTTTCTTTTTTCATTTTCCATTTTTAATTTTTAATTTTTAGTTTTTAATTTATAAATTTTAATTTTTAATTTTTAATTTTTAATTTTTAATTTTTAATTTTTAATTTTTAATTTTTAATTTTTAATTTTTAATTTTTAATTTTTAATTTTTAATTTTTAACTTTAATTTTTAATTTCTCATTTTTAAAATTTAATTTTTAATTTTTAGTTTTTAATTTTTAATTTTTAATTTTTAATATTCAATTGTTAATTTTTAATTTTAAATTTTAATTTTTAATTTTTAATTTTTAATTTTTAATTTTTAATTTTTAATTTTTAATTTTTAATTTTTAATTTTTAATTTTTAATTTTTATTTTTTATTTTTTATTTTTAATTTTTAATTTTTAATTTTTAATTTTTAATTTTTAATTTTTAATTTTTAATTTTTAATTTTTAATTTTTAATTTTTAATTTTTAATTTTTAATTTTTAATTTTTAATTTTTAATTTTTAATTTTTAATTTTTAATTTTTAATTTTTAATTTTTAATTTTTAATTTTTAATTTTTAATTTTTAATTTTTAATTTTTAATTTTTAATTTTTAATTTTCAATTTTTAATTTTTAATTTAAAATTTTAATTTTTAATTTTTGATTTTTAATTTTTAATTTTTAATTTTTAATTTTTAATTTTTAATTTTTAATTTTTAATTTTTAATTTTTAATTTTTAATTTTTAATTTTTAATTTTTAATTTTTAATTTTTAATTTTTAATTTTTAATTTTTAATTTTTAATTTTTAATTTTTAATTTTTAATTTTTAATTTTTAATTTTTAATTTTTAATTTTTAATTTTTAATTTTTAATTTTTAATTTTTAATTTTTAATTTTTAATTTTTAATTTTTAATTTTTAATTTTTAATTTTTAATTTTTAATTTTTAATTTTTAATTTTTAATTTTTAATTTTTAATTTTTAATTTTTAATTTTCAATTTTCAATTTTTAATTTAAAATTTTAAATTTTTAATTTTTAGTTTTTAATTTTTAATTTTTAATTTTTAATATTTAATTTTTAATTTTGAATTTTTCAATTTTAATTTTTAATGTTTAGTTTTTAATATTTGGTTTTTAATTTTAAATTTTAAATTATAAATTTTAAATTTTAAATTTTAAATTTTAAATTTTAAATTTTAAATTTTAAATTTTAAATTTTAAATTTTAAATTTTAAATTTTAAATTTTAAATTTTAAATTTTAAATTTTAAATTTTAAATTTTAAATTTTAAATTTTAAATTTTAAATTTTAAATTTTAAATTTTAAATTTTAAATTTTAAATTTTAAATTTTTAATTTAAATTTTTTATTTTTAATTTTTAATTTTTAATTTTTAATTTTAAAATTTTTAATTCTTAATTCTTAATTTTTAATTTTTAAATTTTAATTTTTAATTTTTAATTTTTAATTTTTGATTTTTAATATTTAATTTTTGATTTTTAATTTTTAATTTTTAATTTCTAATTTTTAATTTTAAATTTTTAATTTTTTATTATTAATTTTTAATTTTTATTTTTTAATTTTTAATTTTAATTTTTTAATTTTTAATTTTTTATTTTTAATTTTAATTTTTAATTTTTAGTTTTTAGTTTTTAATTTTTACTTCTTAATTTTTAATTTTTAATTTTTAATTTTTAATTTTTAATTTTTAATTTTTAATTTTTAATTTTTAATTTTTAATTTTTAATTTTTAATTTTTAATTTTTAATTTTTAATTTTTAATTTTTAATTTTTAATTTTTAATTTTTAATTTTTAATTTTTAATTTTTAATTTTTAATTTTTAATTTTTAATTTTTAATTTTTAATTTTTAATTTTTAATTTTTAATTTTTAATTTTAAATTTTTAATTTTTAATTTTGAATTTTGAATTTTTAATTTTTTATTTTTAGTTTTTAATTTTTAATTTTTAATTTACATTTTTAATTTTTAATTTTTAATTTTCCATTTTTAATTTTAAATTTTAAATTTTTAATTTTTAATTTTTTAATTTTTAATTATTAATTTTTAATTTTTAATTTTTAATCTTTAATCTTTAATTTTTAATTTTTAATTTTTAATTTTTAATTTTTAATTTTTAATTTTTAATTTTTAATTTTTAATTTTTAATTTTTAATTTTTATTTTTAATTTTTAATTCTTAATTTTTAAAGTTAATTTTTTAATTTTTAAGTTTCAATTTTTAATTTTTAACTTTTAATTTTTATTTTTAATTTTTAATTTTTCGTTTTTCTTTTTTCATTTTTCATTTACCATTTTTCATTTTCCATTTTTCGTTTTTTTTCCCATTTTTCATTTTCCATTTTTCTTTTTTCATTTTCCATTTTTAATTTTTAATTTTTAATTTTTAGTTTTTAATTTATAAATTTTAATTTTTAATTTTTAATTTTTAATTTTTAATTTTTAATTTTTAATTTTTAATTTTTAATTTTTAATTTTTAATTTTTAATTTTTAATTTTTAATTTTTAATTTTTAATTTTTAATTTTTAATTTTTAATTTTTAACTCTAATTTTTAATTTCTCATTTTTAAAATTTAATTTTTAATTTTTAATTTTTAATTTTTAATTTTTAATTTTTAATTTTTAATTTTTAATTTTTAATTTTTAATTTTTAATTTTTAATTTTTAATTTTTAATTTTTAATTTTTAATTTTTAATTTTTAATTTTTAATTTTTAATTTTTAATTTTTAATTTTAATTTTTAATTTTTAATTTTTAGTTTTAAATTTTTAGTTTTAAATTTTAAATTTTAAATTTTTAATTTTTAATTTTTAATTTTTAATTTTTAATTTTTATTTTAATTTTTAATTTTGAATTTTTAATTTTTAATTTTTAATTTTTAATTTTTAATTTTTATTTTTTATTTTTAGTTTTTAATTTTTAATTTTAAATTTTTAAATTTAAATTTTTAATTTTTAATTTTTAATTTACATTTTTAATTTTTAATTTTTAATTTTCCATTTTTAATTTTAAATTTTAAATTTTTAATTTTTTAATTTTTAATTATTAATTTTTAATTTTTAATTTTTAATTTTTAATCTTTAATTTTTAATTTTTATTTTTTAATTTTTAATTTTTAATTCTTAATTTTTAAAGTTAAATTTTTAATTTTTAAGTTTCAATTTTTAATTTTTAACTTTAAATTTTTATTTTTAATTTTTCGTTTTTCTTTTTTCATTTTTCATTTCCCATTTTTCATTTTCCATTTTTCGTTTATTTTTCATTTTTCATTTTCCATTTTTCTTTTTTCATTTTCCATTTTTAATTTTTAATTTTTAGTTTTTAATTTATAAATTTTAATTTTTAATTTTTAATTTTTAATTTTTAATTTTTAATTTTTAATTTTTAATTTTTAATTTTTAATTTTTAATTTTTAATTTTTAATTTTTAACTTTAATTTTTAATTTCTCATTTTTAAAATTTAATTTTTAATTTTTAGTTTTTAATTTTTAATTTTTAATTTTTAATATTCAATTGTTAATTTTTAATTTTAAATTTTAATTTTTAATTTTTAATTTTTAATTTTTAATTTTTAATTTTTAATTTTTAATTTTTAATTTTTAATTTTTAATTTTTATTTTTTATTTTTTATTTTTAATTTTTAATTTTTAATTTTTAATTTTTAATTTTTAATTTTTAATTTTTAATTTTTAATTTTTAATTTTTAATTTTTAATTTTTAATTTTTAATTTTTAATTTTTAATTTTTAATTTTTAATTTTTAATTTTTAATTTTTAATTTTTAATTTTTAATTTTTAATTTTTAATTTTTAATTTTTAATTTTTAATTTTTAATTTTTAATTTTTAATTTTTAATTTTTAATTTTCAATTTTTAATTTTTAATTTAAAATTTTAATTTTTAATTTTTGATTTTTAATTTTTAATTTTAATTTTTAATTTTTAATTTTTAATTTTTAATTTTTAATTTTTAATTTTTAATTTTTAATTTTTAATTTTTAATTTTTAATTTTTAATTTTTAATTTTTAATTTTTAATTTTTAATTTTTAATTTTTAATTTTTAATTTTTAATTTTTAATTAATTTTTAATTTTTAATTTTTAATTTTTAATTTTTAATTTTTAATTTTTAATTTTTAATTTTTAATTTTTAATTTTTAATTTTTAATTTTTAATTTTTAATTTTTAATTTTTAATTTTTAATTTTTAATTTTTAATTTTTAATTTTTAATTTTTAATTTTTAATTTTTAATTTTTAATTTTTAATTTTTAATTTTTAATTTTTAATTTTTAATTTTTAATTTTCAATTTTCAATTTTTAATTTAAAATTTTAAATTTTTAATTTTTAGTTTTTAATTTTTAATTTTTAATTTTTAATATTTAATTTTTAATTTTGAATTTTTCAATTTTAATTTTTAATGTTTAGTTTTTAATATTTGGTTTTTAATTTTAAATTTTAAATTATAAATTTTAAATTTTAAATTTTAAATTTTAAATTTTAAATTTTAAATTTTAAATTTTAAATTTTAAATTTTAAATTTTAAATTTTAAATTTTAAATTTTAAATTTTAAATTTTAAATTTTAAATTTTAAATTTTAAATTTTAAATTTTAAATTTTAAATTTTAAATTTTTAATTTAAATTTTTTATTTTTAATTTTTAATTTTTAATTTTAAAATTTTTAATTCTTAATTCTTAATTTTTAATTTTTAAATTTTAATTTTTAATTTTAATTTTTAATTTTTGATTTTTAATATTTAATTTTTGATTTTTAATTTTTAATTTTTAATTTCTAATTTTTAATTTTAAATTTTTAATTTTTTATTATTAATTTTTAATTTTTATTTTTTAATTTTTAATTTTAATTTTTTAATTTTTAATTTTTTATTTTTAATTTTAATTTTTAATTTTTAGTTTTTAGTTTTTAATTTTTACTTCTTAATTTTTAATTTTTAATTTTTAATTTTTAATTTTTAATTTTTAATTTTTAATTTTTAATTTTTAATTTTTAATTTTTAATTTTTAATTTTTAATTTTTAATTTTTAATTTTTAATTTTTAATTTTTAATTTTTAATTTTTAATTTTTAATTTTTAATTTTTAATTTTTAATTTTTAATTTTTAATTTTTAATTTTTAATTTTTAATTTTTAATTTTTAATTTTTAATTTTTAATTTTTAATTTTTAATTTTTAATTTTTAATTTTAAATTTTTAATTTTTAATTTTGAATTTTGAATTTTTAATTTTTTATTTTTAGTTTTTAATTTTTAATTTTTAATTTACATTTTTAATTTTTAATTTTTAATTTTCCATTTTTAATTTTAAATTTTAAATTTTTAATTTTTAATTTTTTAATTTTTAATTATTAATTTTTAATTTTTAATTTTTAATCTTTAATCTTTAATTTTTAATTTTTAATTTTTAATTTTTAATTTTTAATTTTTAATTTTTAATTTTTAATTTTTAATTTTTAATTTTTAATTTTTAATTTTTATTTTTAATTTTTAATTCTTAATTTTTAAAGTTAATTTTTTAATTTTTAAGTTTCAATTTTTAATTTTTAACTTTTAATATTTATTTTTAATTTTTAATTTTTCGTTTTTCTTTTTTCATTTTTCATTTACCATTTTTCATTTTCCATTTTTCGTTTTTTTTCCCATTTTTCATTTTCCATTTTTCTTTTTTCATTTTCCATTTTTAATTTTTAATTTTTAATTTTTAGTTTTTAATTTATAAATTTTAATTTTTAATTTTTAATTTTTAATTTTTAATTTTTAATTTTTAATTTTTAATTTTTAATTTTTAATTTTTAATTTTTAATTTTTAATTTTTAATTTTTAATTTTTAATTTTTAATTTTTAATTTTTAATTTTTAATTTTTAATTTTTAATTTTTAATTTTTAACTCTAATTTTTAATTTCTCATTTTTAAAATTTAATTTTTAATTTTTAATTTTTAGTTTTTAATTTTTAATTTTTAATTTTTAATTTTTAATTTTCAATTGTTAATTTTTAATTTTAAATTTTAATTTTTAATTTTTAATTTTTAATTTTTAATTTTTAATTTTTAATTTTTAATTTTTAATTTTTAATTTTTAATTTTTAATTTTTAATTTTTAATTTTTAATTTTTAATTTTTAATTTTTAATTTTTAATTTTTAATTTTTAATTTTTAATTTTTAATTTTTAATTTTTAATTTTTAATTCTTAATTTTTAATTTTTAATTTTTAATTTTTAATTTTTAATTTTTAATTTTTAATTTTTAATTTTTAATTTTTAATTTTCAATTTTTAATTTTTAATTTTAAATTTTAATTTTTAATTTTTAATTTTTAATTTTTAATTTTTAATTTTTAATTTTTAATTTTTAATTTTTAATTTTTAATTTTTTATTTTTAATTTTTAATTTTTAAATTTTAATTTTTAATTTTTAATTTTTAATTTTTAGTTTTTAATTTTTAATTTTTAATTTTTAATTTTTAATTTTTAATTTTTAATTTTTAATTTTTAATTTTTAATTTTTAATTTTTAATTTTTAATTTTTAATTTTTAATTTTTAATTTTTAATTTTTAATTTTTAATTTTTAATTTTTAATTTTTAATTTTTAATTTTTAATTTTTAATTTTTAATTTTTAATTTTTAATTTTCAATTTTCAATTTTTAATTTAAAATTTTAAATTTTTAATTTTTAATTTTAAGTTTTTAATTTTTAATTTTTAATTTTTAATATTTAATTTTTAATTTTGAATTTTTCAATTTTAATTTTTAATGTTTAGTTTTTAATTTTTGGTTTTTAATTTTAAATTTTAAATTATAAATTTTAATTTTTAAATTTTTTATTTTTAATTTTTAATTTTTAATTTTTAATTTTTAATTTTTAATTTTTAATTTTTAATTTTTAATATTAAATTTTTAATTTTTAATTTTTAATTTTTAATTTTTAATTTTTAATTTTTAATTTTTAATTTTTAATTTTTAATTTTTAATTTTTAATTTTTAATTTTTAATTTTTAATTTTTAATTTTTAATTTTTAATTTTTAATTTTTAATTTTTAATTTTTAATTTTTAATTTTTAATTTTTAATTTTTAATTTTTAATTTTTAATTTTTAATTTTTAATTTTTAATTTTTAATTTTTAATTTTTAATTTTTAATTTTTAATTTTTAATTTTTAATTTTTAATTTTTAATTTTTAATTTTTAATTTTTAATTTTTAATTTTTAATTTTTAATTTTTAATTTTTAATTTTTAATTTTTAATTTTTAATTTTTAATTTTTAATTTTTAATTTTTAATTTTTAATTTTTAATTTTTAATTTTTAATTTTTAATTTTTAATTTTTAATTTTTAATTTTTAATTTTTAATTTTTAATTTTTAATTTTTAATTTTTAATTTTTAATTTTTAATTTTTAATTTTTAATTTTTAATTTTTAATTTTAATTTTTAATTTTTAATTTTTAATTTTTAGTTTTTAATTTTTAATTTTTAATTTTTAATTTTTAATTTTTAATTTTTAATTTTTAATTTTTAATTTTTAATTTTTAATTTTTAATTTTTAATTTTTAATTTTTAATTTTTAATTTTTAATTTTCCATTTTTAATTTTAAATTTTTAATTTTTAATTTTTTAATTTTTAATTTTTAATTTTTAATTTTTAATTTTTAATTTTTAATTTTTAATCTTTAATCTTTAATTTTTAATTTTTAATTTTTAATTTTTAATTTTTAATTTTTATTTTTAATTTTTAATTCTTAATTTTTAAAGTTAAATTTTTAATTTTTAAGTTTCAATTTTTAATTTTTAACTTTTAATTTTTATTTTTAATTTTTAATTTTTCGTTTTTCTTTTTTCATTTTTCATTTCCCATTTTTCATTTTCCATTTTTCGTTTTTTTTTTCATTTTTCATTTTCCATTTTTCTTTTTTCATTTTCCATTTTTAATTTTTAATTTTTAGTTTTTAATTTATAAATTTTAATTTTTAATTTTTAATTTTTAATTTTTAATTTTTAATTTTTAATTTTTAACTTTAAATTTTAATTTCTCATTTTTAAAATTTAATTTTTAATTTTTAGTTTTTAGTTTTTAGTTTTTAGTTTTTAGTTTTTAATTTTTAATTTTTAATTTTTAATTTTCAATTGTTAATTTTTAATTTTAAATTTTAATTTTTAATTTTTAATTTTTAATTTTTAATTTTTAATTTTTAATTTTTAATTTTTAATTTTTAGTTTTTAATTTTTAATTTTTAATTTTTAATTTTTAATTTTTAATTTTTAATTTTTAATTTTAAATTTTTAATTTTTAATTTTTAATTTTTAATTTTTAATTTTTAATTTTTAATTTTTAATTTTTAATTTTTAATTTTTATTTTTTAATTTTTAATTTTTAATTTTTAATTTTTAATTTTTAGTTTTTAATTTTTAATTTTTAATTTTTAATTTTTAATTTTTAATTTTTAATTTTTAATTTTTAATTTTTAATTTTTAATTTTTAATTTTTAATTTTTAATTTTTAATTTTTAATTTTTAATTTTTAATTTTTAATTTTTAATTTTTAATTTTTAATTTTAAACTTTTAATTTTTAATTTTTAATTTTTAATTTTTAATTTTTAATTTTTAATTTATAATTTTTAATTTTTAATTTTTAATTTTAAATTTTAATTTTTAATTTTTAATTTTTAATTTTTAATTTTTAATTTTTAATTTTTAATTTTTAATTTTTAATTTTTAATTTTTAATTTTTAATTTTTAATTTTTAATTTTTAATTTTTAATTTTTAATTTTTAATTTTTAATTTTTAATTTTTAATTTTTAATTTTTAATTTTTAATTTTTAATTTTTAATTTTTAATTTTTAATTTTTAATTTTTAATTTTTAATTTTTAATTTTTAATTTTTAATTTTTAATTTTTAATTTTTAATTTTTAATTTTTAATTTTTAATTTTTAATTTTTAATTTTTAATTTTTAATTTTTAATTTTTAATTTTTAATTTTTAATTTTTAATTTTTAATTTTTAATTTTTAATTTTTAATTTTTAATTTTTAATTTTTAATTTTTAATTTTTAATTTTTAATTTTTAATTTTCAATTTTCAATTTAAAATTTTAAATTTTTAATTTTTAATTTTTAGTTTTTAATTTTTAATTTTTAATGTTTAATTTTTAATTTTGAATTTTTCAATTTTAATTTTTAATGTTTAGTTTTTAATTTTTGGTTTTTAATTTTAAATTTTAAATTATAAATTTTAAATTTTAAATTTTAAATTTTTAATTTTTAATTTTTAATTTTTAATTTTTAATTTTTAATTTTTAATTTTTAATTTTTAATTTTTAATTTTAAAATTTTTAATTCTTAATTCTTAATTTTTAATTTTTAAATTTAAATTTTTAATTTTTAATTTTTAATATTTAATTTTTAATTTTTAATTTTTAATTTTTAATTTTTTATTTTTAATTTTAATTTTTAATTTTTAATTTTTAGTTTTTAGTTTTTAATTTTTACTTCTTAATTTTTAATTTTTAATTTTTAATTTTTAATTTTTAATTTTTAATTTTTAATTTTTAATTTTTAATTTTTAATTTTTAATTTTTAATTTTTAATTTTTAATTTTTAATTTTTAATTTTTAATTTTTAATTTTTAATTTTTAATTTTTAATTTTTAATTTTTAATTTTTAATTTTTAATTTTTAATTTTTAATTTTTAATTTTTAATTTTTAATTTTTAATTTTTAATTTTTAATTTTTAATTTTTAATTTTTAATTTTTAATTTTTAATTTTTAATTTTTAATTTTTAATTTTTAATTTTTAATTTTTAATTTTTAATTTTTAATTTTTAATTTTTAGTTTTAAATTTTTAGTTTTAAATTTTAAATTTTTAATTTTTAATTTTTAATTTTTAATTTTTAATTTTTAATTTTTAATTTTTAATTTTTAATTTTTAATTTTTAATTTTTAATTTTTAATTTTCAATTTTCAATTTTTAATTTAAAATTTTAAATTTTTAATTTTTAATTTTTAGTTTTTAATTTTTAATTTTTAATTTTTAATATTTAATTTTTAATTTTTAATTTTGAATTTTTCAATTTTAATTTTTAATGTTTAGTTTTTAATTTTTGGTTTTTAATTTTAAATTTTAAATTTTAAATTATAAATTTTAAATTTTAAATTTTTAATTTTTTATTTTTAATTTTTAATTTTTAATTTTTAATTTTAAAATTTTTAATTCTTAATTCTTAATTCTTAATTTTTAATTTTTAAATTTTAATTTTTAATTTTTAATTTTTAATATTTAATTTTTGATTTTTAATTTTTAATTTCTAATTTTTAATTTTAAATTTTTAATTTTTTATTTTTAATTTTTAATTTTTAATTTTTAATTTTTATTTTTTAATTTTTAATTTTAATTTTTTAATTTTTAATTTTTAATTTTTTATTTTTAATTTTAATTTTTAATTTTTAGTTTTTAGTTTTTAATTTTTACTTCTTAATTTTTAATTTTTAATTTTTAATTTTTAATTTTTAATTTTTAATTTTTAATATTTAATTTTTAATTTTTAGTTTTTAATTTTTAATTTTTAATTTTTAATTTTTAATTTTTAATTTTTAATTTTTAATTTTTAATTTTTAATTTTTAGTTTTAAATTTTTAGTTTTAAATTTTAAATTTTTAATTTTTAATTTTAAATTTTAAATTTTAAATTTTTAATTTTTAATTTTCAATTTTTAATGTTTAATTTTTGGTTTTTAATTTTAAATATTAAATTATAAATTTTAAATTTTAAATTTTAATTTATAATTTATAATTTAATTTTTAATTTTTAATTTTTAATTTTTAATTTTTGTTTTTTATTTTTAATTTTTAATTTTTAATTTTTAATTTTTAATTTTTTATTTTTAATTTTTAATTTTAAAATTTTTAATTCTTAATTTTTAATTTTTAAATTTTAATTTTTAATTTTTAATTTTTAATTTTTAATTTTTAATTTTTAATTTTTAATTTTTAATTTTTAATTTTTAATTTTTAATTTTTAATTTTTAATTTTTAATTTTTAATTTTTAATTTTTAATTTTTAATTTTTAATTTTTAATTTTTAATTTTTAATTTTTAATTTTTAATTTTTAATTTTTAATTTTTAATTTTTAATTTTTAATTTTTAATTTTTAATTTTTAATTTTTAATTTTTAATTTTTAATTTTTAATTTTTAACTTTAATTTTTAATTTTTATTTTTTAATTTTTAATTTTTAATTTTTAATTTTTAATTTTTAATTTTTAATTTTTAATTTTTAATTTTTAATTTTTAATTTTTAATTTTTAATTTTTAATTTTTAATTTTTAATTTTTAATTTTTAATTTTTAATTTTTAATTTTTAAATTTTAATTTTTATTTTTAATTTTTAATTTTTAATTTTTAATTTTTAATTTTTAATTTTTAATTTTTAATTTTTAATTTTTAATTTTTAATTTTTAATTTTTAATTTTTAATTTTTAATTTTTAATTTTTAATTTTTAATTTTTAATTTTTAATTTTTAATTTTTAATTTTTAATTTTTAATTTTTAGTTTTTAATTTTTAATTTTTAATTTTTAATTTTTAATTTTTAAATTTTAATTTTTAATTTTTAATTTTTAATTTTTAATTTTTAAATTTTAATTTTTAATTTTTAATTTTTAATTTTTAATTTTTAATTTTTAATTTTTAATTTTTAATTTTTAATTTTTAATTTTTAATTTTTAATTTTTAATTTTTAATTTTTAATTTTTAATTTTTAATTTTTAATTTTTAATTTTTAATTTTTAATTTTAAATTTTTATTTTGAATTTTTAATTTTTAGTTTTTAATTTTTAATTTTTAATTTTTAATTTTTAATTTTTAATTTTTAATTTTTAATTTTTAATTTTTAATTTTTAATTTTTAATTTTTAATTTTTAATTTTTAATTTTTAATTTTTAATTTTTAATTTTTAATTTTTAATTTTTAATTTTTAATTTTTAATTTTTAATTTTTAATTTTTAATTTTTAATTTTTAATTTTTAATTTTTAATTTTTAATTTTTAATTTTTAATTTTTAATCTTTAATTTTTAATTTTTAATTTTTAATTTTTAATTTTTAATTTTTAATTTTTTTTTTAATTTTTAATTTTTAATTTTTAATTTTTAATTTTTAATTTTTAAATTTTAATTTTTAATTTTTAATTTTTAATTTTTAATTTTTAATTTTTAATTTTTAATTTTTAATTTTTAATTTTTAATTTTTAATTTTTAATTTTTAATTTTTAATTTTTAATTTTTAATTTTTAATTTTTAATTTTTAATTCTTAATTTTTAATTTTTAATTTTTAATTTCTAATTTTTAATTTTTAATTTTTCATTTTTTTTTTATTTTTTAATTTTTAATTTTTAATTTTTAATTTTTAATTTTTTATTTTTAATTTTTAATTATAAATTTTTAATTTTTAATTTTTAATTTTTAATTTTAAATTTTTATTTTGAATTTTTAATTTTTAGTTTTTAATTTTTAATTTTTAATTTTTAATTTTTAATTTTTAATTTTTAATTTTTAATTTTTAATTTTTAATTTTTAATTTTTAATTTTTAATTTTTAATTTTTAATTTTTAATTTTTAATTTTTAATTTTTAATTTTTAATTTTTAATTTTTAATTTTTAATTTTTAATTTTTAATTTTTAATTTTTAATTTTTAATTTTTAATTTTTAATTTTTAATTTTTAATTTTTAATTTTTAATTTTTAATTTTTAATTTTTAATTTTTAATTTTTAATTTTTAATTTTTAATTTTAAATTTTAAATTTTTAATTTTATATTTTTAATTTTTAATTTTTAATTTTTAATTTTTAATTTTTAATTTTTAATTTTTAATTTTTAATTTTTAATTTTTAATTTTTAATTTTTAATTTTTAATTTTTAATTTTTAATTTTTAATTTTTAATTTTTAATTTTTAATTTTTAATTTTTAATTTTTAATTTTTAATTTTTAATTTTTAATTTTTAATTTTTAATTTTTAATTTTTAATTTTTAATTTTTAATTTTTAATTTTTAATTTTTAATTTTTAATTTTTAATTTTTAATTTTTAATTTTTAATTTTTAATTTTTAATTTTTAATTTTTAATTTTTAATTTTTAATTTTTAATTTTTAATTTTTAATTTTTAATTTTTAATTTTTAATTTTTAATTTTTAATTTTTAATTTTTAATTTTTAATTTTTAATTTTTAATTTTTAATTTTTAATTTTTAATTTTTAATTTTTAATTTTTAATTTTTAATTTTTAATTTTCAATTTTTAATTTTTAATTTTTAATTTTTAATTTTTAATTTTTAATTTTTAATTTTTAATTTTTATTTTTTAATTTTTAATTTTTAATTTTTAATTTTTAATTTTTAATTTTTAATTTTTAATTTTTAATTTTTAATTTTTAATTTTTAATTTTTAATTTTTAATTTTTAATTTTTAATTTTTAATTTTTAATTTTTAATTTTTAATTTTTAATTTTTAATTTTTAATTTTTAATTTTTGATTTTTAATTTTTAATTTTTAATTTTTAATTTTTAATTTTTAATTTTTAATTTTTATTTTTAATTTTTAATTTTTAATTTTTAATTTTTAATTTTTAATTTTTAATTTTTAATTTTTAATTTTTAATTTTTAATTTCTAATTTTTAATTTTTAATTTTTAATTTTTCATTTTTCATTTTTAATTTTTAATTTTTATTTTTTAATTTTTAATTTTTAATTTTTAATTTTTAATTTTTAATTTTTAATTTTTAATTTTTAATTTTTAATTTTTAATTTTTAATTTTTAATTTTTAATTTTTAATTTTTAATTTTTAATTTTTAATTTTTAATTTTTAATTTTTAATTTTTAATTTTTAATTTTTAATTTTTAATTTTTAATTTTTAATTTTTAATTTTTAATTTTTAATTTTTAATTTTTAATTTTTAATTTTTAATTTTTAATTTTTAATTTTTAATTTTTAATTTTTAATTTTTAATTTTTAATTTTTAATTTTTAATTTTTAATATTCAATTTTTAATTTTTAATTTTTAATTTTTAATTTTAACTTTTTAATTTTTTATTTTTAATTTTTAATTTTTAATTTTTAATTTTTAATTTTTTATTTTTAATTTTTAATTATAAATTTTTAATTTTTAATTTCTAATTTTTAATTTTTAATGTTTTATTTTTAATTTTTATTTTAATTTTAAATTTTTATTTTGAATTTTTAATTTTTATTTTTAATTTTTAGTTTTTAATTTTTAATTTTTAATTTTTAATTTTTAATTTTTAATTTTTAATTTTTAATTTTTAATTTTTAATTTTGAATTTTTAATTTTTAATTTTTAATTTTTAATTTTTAATTTTTAATTTTTAATTTTTAATTTTTAATTTTTAATTTTTAATTTTTAATTTTTAATTTTTAATTTTTAATTTTTAATTTTTAATTTTTAATTTTTAATTTTTAATTTTTAATTTTTAATTTTTAATTTTTAATTTTTAATTTTTAATTTTTAATTTTTAATTTTTAATTTTTAATTTTTAATTTTTAATTTTTAATTTTTAATTTTTAATTTTTAATTTTTAATTTTTAATTTTTAATTTTTAATTTTTAATTTTTAATTTTTAATTTTTAATTTTTAATTTTTAATTTTTAATTTTTAATTTTTAATTTTAAATTTTTAATTTTTAATTTTTAATTTTAATTTTTAATTTTTAATTTACATTTTTAATTTACATTTTTTATTTTTAATTTTTAATTTTTAATTTTTAATTTTTAAATTTTAATTTTTAATTTTTAATTTTTAATTTTTAATTTTGAATTTTTAATTTTTAATTTTTAATTTTTAATTTTTAATTTTTAATTTTTAATTTTTAATTTTTAATTTTTAATTTTTAATTTTTAATTTTTAATTTTTGATTTTTAATTTTTAATTTTTAATTTTTAATTTTTAATTTTTAATTTTTAATTTTTAATTTTTAATTTTTAGTTTTTAGTTTTTAATTTTTAATTTTTAATTTTTAATTTTTCATTTTTAATTTTTAATTTTCATTTTTTAATTTTTAATTTTTAATTTTTAATTTTTAATTTTTAATTTTTAATTTTTAATTTTTAATTTTTAATTTTTAATTTTTAATTTTTAATTTTTAATTTTTAATTTTTAATTTTTAATTTTTAATTTTTAATTTTTAATTTTTAATTTTTAATATTTAATTTTTAATTTTTAATTTTTAATTTTTAATTTTTAATTTTTAATTTTTAATTTTTAATTTTTAATTTTTAATTTTTAATTTTTAATTTTTAATTTTTAATTTTTAATTTTTAATTTTTAATTTTTAATTTTTAATTTTTAATTTTTAATTTTTAATTTTTAATTTTTAATTTTTAATTTTTAATTTTTAATTTTTAATTTTTAATTTTTAATTTTTAATTATTAATTTTTAATTTTTAATCTTTAATCTTTAATTTTTATTTTTTAATTTTTAATTTTTAATTTTTAATTTTTAACTTTTAATTTTTAATTTTTAATTTTTAATTTTTAATTTTTAATTTTTAATTTTTAATTTTTAATTTTTAATTTTTAATTTTTAATTTTTAATTTTTAATTTTTAATTTTTAATTTTTAATTTTTAATTTTTAATTTTTAATTTTTAATTTTTAATTTTTAATTTTTAATTTTTAATTTTTAATTTTTAATTTTTAATTTTTAATTTTTAATTTTTAATTTTTAATTTTTAATTTTTAATTTTTAATTTTTAATTTTTAATTTTTAATTTTTAATTTTTTAATTTTTAATTTTTAATTTTTAATTTTTAATTTTTAATTTTTAATTTTTATTTTTAATTTTTAATTCTTAATTTTTAAAGTTAAGTTTTTAATTTTTAAATTTAAATTTTTAATTTTTAACTTTCAATTTTATTTTTAATTTTTAATTTTTAATTTTTCGTTTTTCTTTTTCATTTTACATTTCCCATTTTTCATTTTCCATTTTTCGTTTTTTTTTTCATTTTTCATTTTCCATTTTTCTTTTTTCATTTTCCATTTTTAATTTTTAATTTTTAATTTAAAATTTTTAATTCTTAATTCTTAATTTTTAATTTTTAAGTTTTAATTTTTAATTTTTATTTTTTAATTTTTAATTTTTAATTTTTAATTTTTAATTTTTAATTTTTAATTTTTAATTTTTAATTTTTAATTTTTAATTTTTAATTTTTAATTCTTAATTCTTAATTTTTAATTTTTAATTTTTAATTTTTAATTTTTAATTTTTAATTTTTAATTTTTAATTTTTAATTTTTAATTTTTATTTTTAATTTTTAATTTTTAATTTTTAATTTTTAATTTTTAAATTTTAATTTTTAATTTTTAATTTTTAATTTTTAATTTCTAATTTTTAATTTTTCTTTTTTAATTTTTAATTTGTAATTTTTATTTTTTAATTTTTAATTTTTAATTTTTAATTTTTAATTTTTAATTTTTAATTTTTAATTTTTAATTTTTAATTTTTAATTTTTAATTTTTAATTTTTAATTTTTAATTTTTAATTTTTAATTTTTAATTTTTAATTTTTAATTTTTAATTTTTAATTTTTAATTTTTAATTTTTAATTTTTAATTTTTAATTTTTAATTTTTAATTTTTAATTTTTAATTTCTAATTTTTAATTTTAAATTTTTAATTTTTTATTTTTAATTTTTAATTATTAATTTTTAATTTTTAATTTTTAATTTTAATTTTTAAATTTTTAATTTTTAATTTATAATTTTTAATTTTTAATTTTTAATTTTTAATTTTTAATATTTAATTTTTAATTTTTAATTTTTAATTTTTAATTTTTAATTTTTAATCTTTAATCTTTAATTTTTAATTTTTAATTTTTAATTTTTAATTTTTAATTTTTAATTTTTAATTTTTAATTTTTAATTTTTAATTTTTAATTTTTAATTTTTAATTTTTAATTTTTAATTTTTAATTTTTAATTTTTAATTTTTAATTTTTAATTTTTAATTTTTAATTTTTAATTTTTAATTTTTAATTTTTAATTTTTAATTTTTAATTTTTAATTTTTAATTTTTAGTTTTTAATTTTTAATTTTTAATTTTTAATTTTTAATTTTTAATTTTTAATTTTTAATTTTTAATTTTTAATTTTTAATTTTTAATTTTTAATTTTTAATTTTTATTTTTAATTTTTAATTCTTAATTTTTAAAGTTAAATTTTTAATTTTTAAGTTTCAATTTTTAATTTTTAACTTTTAATTTTTATTTTTAATTTTAAATTTTTCTTTTTTCTTTTTTCATTTTTCATTTCCAATTTTTCATTTTCCATTTTTCGTTTTTTTTCATTTTCCATTTTTCTTTTTTATTTTCCATTTTTAATTTTTAATTTTTAGTTTTTAATTTATAATTTTTAATTATTAATTTTTAGTTTTTAATTTTTAATTTTTAATTTTTAATTTTTAATTTTTAATTTTTAATTTTTAATTTTTAATTTTTAATTTTTAATTTTTAATTTTTAATTTTTAATTTTTAATTTTTA